>BOPN01000702.1:230711-278211 GCA_017312705.2 Penaeus japonicus | reverse complement strand
TCATTTGATCTCGTGTGATTATTTTTCTTGTGAATTTATATATTTTCCTTTATTAAATATGGTTTACACTATGTATTCGTGCAAATGTAATTCTGCTTTGCGTTAACATTTATTATATTTGCTCTTTTATTATGGGACTTTAATATAATTTCTTTTATTCTTGCTTTAATATGCATTTAATCATTAAACGTATTTTGCATATGACCTGACCTCACTTGACCTTGACCCGTTCGTATGGTCAATCTGAACATAAAACTTTGACAATGTGTTAATTTTCTCGCGACCATTCTGTCCCTTATGGTCAATTTCATGTCCGTGTTATCTTGGAAAATGGTTTCACATGTGACCTTTCGGTCACTTTCTGACCGCGTTCTGTATGTGACCTTATCCTATGTCATTATTGACCGTGTGAATTCGAAAGAAAATCGTTTGTGACAATTAAGAATTATATATGTGTCTTACTATGATTTTCTCTACATTTTCATTTATTTTATTGTCTGCATATACGTTTGTATATTTCTTATTGCATGACTATATATCTGCATCTTCTGTAACATGACATACTTTGTCATTTGTGAATCGTTTAATGGTCACACTACTGACCTCACTCGGTCACGTTGTAATCCGATAATTGGAATTACAATTTAAACTGTCTTTGTGAAATTCTGTATTTCTCACCATTCGACAGTCAATGTTTTGATAATTTTGTTCACTTTTATGATTTTGTGGACTTATGATTGTTAATTCATTACAATCTCTATGGCAATTATTTCATATCTTAACATGTTTCATCACTTCATATTATGATTTATCATCACATTTAGCTAGAAATGTTGACAGATGCATGTTCGTTTCTTAGCTTTATTCCTATTTCATTGTATAGTCATATTCGACTATCTTTGCATTTTTCATTGCATTATTGATTATTGTTACTTCCATATTTCATAATTTAATTGCAAGTAACTTTAATCCTCGTATGATATGATTGTCATTATTTTTAATTCTAACAATTGTCGACTTCGACAACATTAAACATATATGTTATCATCATAGGCCTCTCCGAGTTTCCGACCTTTCGAAACATTTCATGGGTCAATCGGAACGCCAAATATCTCATCATGATACTATTGAACACAACGTTCATTAGGACAGTCAGGAAAAGGTTTATTTATCATTTCATATTTACAAGCTTTTCAGCTTAATTTTGCCTTTATCTAGCCACTGTACCTCACTTATCGGGCCTTCATTGCATGACGCCCATTGCATATGCATCTCACACCCTAATTCCGCGTATCTATGGTACCACAATATTGAATAAACCGCGATTACGGGATTAGTCCACTACTTGCTTCGGTGCACCGCGCATGGAGATCTTGACAACCTGGTCATAATTATTCTCATCAGAACAGGGCAACTGCGCTTATCTTATCAGACGTCCCAGGCTTGCTAACTCCACATTTTTATTAGCTATTGCCACTATTAATGAGTATTTCTTTCAGTTGCCCCGATCTTGGCTATTATGCCGCACCTTATTTCAGAGGACGGTTCGGCCACGCAATTGAAATATCCTAGCATAGTCTAATTCATCATATTTATCTTTGTTCTCGAGCTAAGACAGCGTTTCCCCACTGGTTGTTCAATTTGGCGCATGAGCACTTACCGACCACTAGTATGGTCAACAAGGTAAATCACCTATTCCTCAACGGAACGACCTCCCGGTCAATGCTATATTAATAATATTTTTTCTTTCAGCTCTCATTAACATTTATTTTTTCCGGTCTCATCCAATCTGACTCATGTGTGCCTTCTAATTAATTGAAGGACTAGATTCGGTTGATATTTGGATTAATCTTATTTTTTTTCTTTCATATGCATAATCATATTTTTTTTTACCCACTTTGCCTCAAATCTTGACTTCCGGTCACGCCTATTTAAAGGACTAGATATGGTTGGTAATTTGGCTATTATTTTTTTACATGCATCATACACATTTACATTGTTCTTTCTAATTTGCTACTGACCTTGGCTCATATGCCGTGCCTTCACTCCCCGAAGGACTGGACTCAGTTAGTAAATGGAATAACTACATCTTAACTTACCATTTTTGCATACTCATCACTTATCACAGCAGACACATATTTTGCACATAGTTCATCCCTCGATGAATCCGGTCTGCTACTGCGTAAGTATTGTCAGCAAATAACATGAATTCAGGTAAATACTTCCTATTTCTTGTTATTGCCAAATCATATGATTATGTTGCATATATGATTATTTTTCAATATGAAATACTAATTTCGGTATACCTTGCAGATAGTTCCTGCTGGTAACTACCACATCTGTCGACTACCAGGACCATTCTATGCTGTATACGGTTCCTGATGCAGTCAACTCCTTGCATTGTTGCAACTCTCGGGTTCATCCTGAAACCCGGGACTCCTAATGATTTTTCCCCAGTCTGATCTTAAACAGATACCTGACTTGCAACAGCTGATGATTCGAGCTTGGTCGCGTGTTGGTTGCATCGCACTACGAGCAAGACACAGCATCTTGATGTTTATTCGCCGTCGTATCTTTTGTATCTTTATTATATCTATTACTGGATATACCAATTTGTAATTAATACTATAACAGCATAACTTCACTTGCTAATTTAACAATTGTCTTTAAACAATATGACATAATAATATGTTAATAATTAGCAATGCACTTATTGTATATATACTTTTGATATCTTTTCAAATTATATTGCATGTTATTTTCAGCTAGTTAAAGCATAACTATTATTATCAATTATCTTATAACATGCATCTGCATAATTTCTGCTCCTACGCCCTTTACCCTGTCCCCTCTACAACTATCGTATGCACTAGTTACGTGTATAAAGTTTTTCAGATACGATAGTGATGGATGCAGAAAGGCATGTCAACTAGACGTGTCAATCCTGTAACCAGCGCAGCCCATCTCGAAGCCTGCATTGATTGCACAACCGTGTGATCTTGTGCAATAATCGAGACGTTGCCACGGCATTTCCTGATCTCTTCGTATATTTTCAAGAGCTCCACTGATCACGGATCTCCTGTTTTCTCTGCTAAGTATCGCTGATTTTGGCATTCTCTTTTCGTTATATTTAATTTTCTTACCAAATCGGGACGATTTGGGGTAACGTGGTCGAGCGATATCAAGGTCTTATTCGTATACGAATATATATACTACTATAAATGAAAGGAATTTAATCTAAAACTTAAACTTCCATGTTATATGATTCTAGTGACTCCCTCTTGATAATATTTCTCCCTAGGCCACCGAGCTGCATCATCCTTGGGCATTCGGACCAGTTGATATGACCTGGGTCCTGCCCCTCATTACCGCGTGGACCAATCACCGCCAGGTCGGGCAGCTCCCTGACCAATTAGAAGAATTGTCGCTGCCCCTCGTACTGACCTAGTATCTCTGCTCAACATAGGTCATTTTTAGATTCATACAGAATTAGTTCGACCTTCAAGTCGAGAGGGTCTCCTCCCTTCGACTCCTCCTCGAGGATTCCAGGTAGTCAGTGTTATTGCCTTTAGTGACTTAGCTTATTTCATATACTGTGTATTGTCTGTGTTTTCCTTAGTGTTGTGTTTATATTAGTGTTATTCATATACTTATAGCTCAGGTATTATTAGCTTTGCGATAGGCTTAGCTTCCCCCTTGCGTGTATATATCGTGCCTCCCTTGTAAATCATGTTATATATATATATATATATATCTTGATTTTATAATATATTGTTAATGTTTAGCTACCGTGTTTCACGTAATCCCTTTATATATTATGTGTGGGAATTAGATCAATCTCTGCTCACCACATATTCGGGTGCCAGCGACGGGACCCGTCGTGCCAATTACACAAATAGTTTTAGTATTTAGGATATATACAATTTACACAAACTGGTCGTAGTAGGGACACATCTTATACCCATCACAATATATATATTTATATATATATTTGTATATATATTTATATATATATATATATATATATATATATATATATATATATATATATATATATATATATATATATATATATATATATATATATATATATATATATATATATATATATATATATATATATATATATAAGGACTTATGAAAATAAGTATCAATCACTACAACACAATGATCACATTAGTAATACATCATAACGACGCATATGAACAGGAGGAGAAATTAGGTGTCAGTGGTAGCACAGTCGATCTCGGTCTGTCCGTATGCTCCAGACATCCCGGTTATATGGAAGGTTTTCAAATCAGCAGTCCCCAGCAGTGGTTACACGAGAACGTAGCCTAGAATGGGTGGGCGTGGCAATCATTGAGGGTCAACATAAAGATAACTATATGCAAACTACCTATCCGTCAAGATTGACCTCAAGAGAGGTATGACATGATGTCTCATTGCAGTGATTCCTCGAGACATTCCGTTGCCCCAAAGGGAATTCCCGAGTGAATCTATGGTGACGTGAATCCTGTCCTGTGTAGGGGTAGGCTGCCACCAGCTGATAAGGGATCAGCACCCGTGTATGTGCGAGACAGTCGAAGACGTGTAAAATGTATGATATGTATGTGTATGAGTGTATGTCAGTCTGTATGTGGAAGAAATAGAGTTCCTACACAGGACATTGCCGAGCAGGCGTGGCTAGAGTCAGGCAAACATTCTTATTTCAAGGTTTTACCGATTGTCTTAAAAGATATAAAAATAAATAGTTCCGATCATAGTTTATTATTTATTCTTCAAACAAAAGGTCTATCCTCCTCCCATAATCCAATATCAATTCCTTTGGCCTGGCCATGAATTCAATTATGGCCGCAACCCTTCTAAAAACAATAATATCCAATAAAAGAGACAAGTGCCAAAAGTGCGTTGCCGAGCTAGGGGCTCATGTGCAAGAGGCCATCTGCTGCCGAAACTTACTTACTTGCTTGTTGGATTTATTGGCTATCAACCAGCGGCACATGCCAAGGTCATTAAGCCAATGTTTCCATCTTATCAATCTATAGAAGGTCATAAAGTTTTGTCTCCTTTAGAAAAGTTATTACTTTTTGAATTATTTTTTCATTGTTTGATAATAGATTTTTTATATTAAATTCTATATTTTTAATCTGTAAGTAGTTTTTATTGTTTGTCTATTATTTTGGAATTTTTGGCATGATACCAACATATGTGCCACTGATTGGTGTCTATTACAGTGGTCACACTGGAGGGAAATTCTTTTCAATATGGGGAGTGAGGTGAGTAAGACGAGTGGCATTGACCCTGAGTCGGGCCAGTACCACCTCATCCCTTCTATTTTTCCTGTGGGCTGTGTCCCACGGTTCTAAAATCATTTTTTGTGTTTATTGATTTTGAGGTCGGTCCACTCTTCTGCTACGAGGAGATGGAATTTTGCTTTCATAAAGAGACAAAACACCTGAGATCTGTGCGGACAATGCCAGGCTCCAGATCGCCAGTCGACCCGGCTAATTTGTCAGCCTGTTCATTGCCATGGATACCCGAGTGTCCAGGTACCCATATCAGCTTGATTGATTTATTGGCACTATGTAATTTACGAATGATATTACCCTGTATTTCATTTTTGGTGGTTTCTAAGGATTTAATGGCTTTAAGTGAACTTAACGAGTCTGAAAATATGACTATTCTCTCGTGGGTCGTCGATTGGGCAAAATCAAAATCGGCAATCGAAATCTCAACTGACATTCAGTCGACCATACACCTGCACCACTCGTCTGTCTTGGACCCGATGGTTATATAAATGAAAAAAAGGAAAGATGTTTAATTAGGATCTCTCTGAATAACAACGTACCTCCACCTCCGACACCGTGGCTTTGGCTGATGGTAGCCAGTCAACTACAGTGGAAAAATTGGTTGTCACTCCCCACAATTTAGCGGCTGAACCAGGGTATCGATGGTAGAGATCTATACCGACTTTATTTGTGAGGTCCATGATCCCTATTACACAGAAGGCTTTCCACCGCGGTGCTGCCGCATTTCATGCGGCTCGAAGAAACATCCCTGTTGGGATGAAGGGAGTACCTGGCTAGTACGGCGTAGATAGCGCAAGCTGGCTGCGTCTAAGACGGAGGGAGTTACTCCGACTCGGTGCGAAGTGTACTTAAGGGCTCCAAGACAGACGCCGTATACTGCGCATTCTGCACAACATTCAAGTCACTCGAGTAGAGCTCGTTGCCGAGCCATACACGATTGACCCATAATCTATTTTAGATCTAATCAGGGATTTATATAACATGTTGAGGCTCTATCAGCTCCCCATTTGTGTCCAGAAATGCACTTTAATAAATTGTTCTTTTATTGTTGACTAACAACTATTAATATGATCTTTTAGTTAATCTACTATCAAAATTAGACCAATCTAATGATTTTAGATGATGTGGGTGGTTGTCTAGAGTTAGCCTGATATTGGGCTTTCTCCTATGGGTAAAGACCACGCCAATACTCGCTGTATGGAAGGAAACTTAAAACCCCACTAGGCCCCAGTTATAGATCTATCCAGTGCCAATTGGATCTGATTTGCAGAACTCTAAATTGTGCGGAGTGCCATAATGCACAATCATCGGCATACAGTGAGTATTTAAGATTGGAGAATGAGTAAAATGACATTAATCATACATAGAAATAATGTTGGTGACAAGACACTTCCTTGTGGGACCCCGTTTGCCTGGACAAAAATGTCCGAGAAAGTGACATTGTCAGAAAATTTGACAGAAAAAGTTCTGTCAGATATGAAATTTTGGATAAAACAAGGCAAGTTTCCCCGTAATCCGAAAGCATAAAGTTTTCTGAGTAGGCCGTGTCGCCATGTCATGTCGTAGGCTTTTTCTATATCTAAAAATACTGAAATAAAAAAATGCTTTTTGGCAAATGCTTCATGAATATGACTTTAGAGTTTTACTAGCTGATCGAGAGTTTGGCGTCCCTTTCGGAAGCCGCACTGCTCGTCAACTAGTAAATTCACAATGTTAGAAAATCACAACCTACTATTAACAATTTTTTCCATGACCTTGCATAAGCAGCTTGTCAACGCAATTGGGCGGTAAGAGATGGCGGATCTGGGATTTCCCCCTCCTTTCAATATGGGAATGATGTGGGCGAAGTGCCATGAATTTGGAAAAGTCTGGCTTTTCCAAATATCATTGTACACTTCTAACAGCAATCATGTCATCATGATTAAGATGCTTTATCATCTCATATCGAATCTCATCGGGGCCTAGGGATGTTCCTCTACAGGCCTCTAGGGCTCGGACAAGCTCATCCATAGTTAGATCTTTATATAATCAAGGTTATCTCCTGTGGCAAAGTGAATTGGTTGCATCGGAATCGGATGCTTCCTACAGGATTGTAGTTTTCCGAGCTGCTTGTATAAGAGAACTGCCTGACGATTGTGTTAGCAATGTCTCTAAGTGAATCGTAATTATTTCCCTCATGAATGATGTTTTTGATTTTTATTGATATTTTTTTCCTATTGATTTTATTAACTGTGGACCAAACCTTTGAAATCTTGGTGTTGCTGTTAATCGTAGAGACAAAGCCTCGCCAGGAGTCTCTTTTGGCTTGTCTGACTGTTCTTCGAGCCCTAGCTCTCGCTTGTTTGTAATTGCGAAAGTTCTCGTTTGTAATGTTATTATGGAAAAGCCTGTAGGCCCTATTTCGTTCACATAGCGCCCTGCAGCTTCAATCACAATTGTCCACCATACAGACTCTATGCTTAACGCTATCTGTCGAAGTCTTAGGGATGGTTGCCATTGCTGCATTTATAATACAATTTTGAACATTGTTTACTTTATCATCTATGGTTTCTCCAACAACTTCGAGCTTGACGCTCCTTATGAAGGCGACCCAATCTGCTCTTTTTACGTTAAATTTGGGTGCTGAAGTCGTTCTCGTGGTGTCGCATGAATATTGAATACAAATAGGAAGGTGATCGCTTCCCAACGAGTCGTCAATGGTGTGCCACAGGCACTTGGCTGCTAGTGTTGAAGAGACCAGTGATAGGTCAATAAAGCTCAAATTACCGGTATTATCGTCCACTCGCGTTGGACTACCATCATTTAGAAGGACCAGATCAGAGTCATTGATCAACTTAACTACCATCCACCCGCAGGGAAGCCCATGATGTATGACGAGCATTAAAATCACCTAGAATTAATTTATTGTTTGGTAGACTGTCCTGAAGAGCAAAAAGCTCATCATAGATTACCATTTTATCAGGTGGACAGTAAGCTGAGCATATAGTCAGATACGTGTTATTGAATTTTACTTTGCATGCGACGTGTTCCAAAGTAGAATTAATCGTCACTTCAGTGAAAGGGAGATTCTGGTGGATGTACATGGCGACTCCGCCTCCACCCCTTCCCTCTCGGTCTTTTCTACAAAAATGGTAGTTTCTCAGCGATACGACTTCGTCAGAGACTTGGTCGTTTAAATGGCTTTCTTGTAGTACGATAATATCGGGAGCATAGGACGAGGCTAATAATCTAAGGGAGTTTAATTTTGATCTAAGACTTCGACAGTTCCATTGTATAATGGTATACGCGTGGATTACGTTTTATGGGGTTTGGAAGTGCCTTGTCCGCCGGTTTTTAATTTTTATTTTTGGGAGGGAGGCGCCTCCTCCTCTCCCTCGCTTCCCTCCATGGCCCTAGTGGAGGGGACCGCTAGGGATGCGACCGGCGGAAGATGATCTACCCTTACGAGTAGACCAAAAACTAGGCGAAGTCTTAGTAGGGGTCGCCTGGACTAGAAGGTGCGATCCGGATTGTGATTTGGTATCGTCCTCCTTAAGATGCTGTTTTTGCTGGGTTGATTCAGCAATTTCTTTAATTGTTTTGTTCAATTCTTTAATCTGATTCATCAAGTCCTTTACTGTTTCTTTTAATTCGGAAATTTCCTGGTCTTTAACTGCGAGCTGCTGACAAACACTGATTGCACTGGAAACAGTGTTAGTTACTGCTGAGGCGTAAGAAGTATTGGGTTTGCTTGTCAAACCTTCAACTTTCTTCTTGGCCTCACGGTAGCTAACATCGTGCACTCTCATGTATGCCAATGTCTCAGTCTCCTTCTTCAGGCTGCATTCCTTGAAACTGACTGATGGAGACTCCACGGTGCCGCTTGAGTGTCTTTTCCGTGCATTCAGTGGTATCATGATCTCCAGTACATTTACCGCAAGTGGCATGATTGTTAGTATCCTTATCATTGCATCTTAATGAGGTGTGTCCAAATTTTTTGCATCTATTACACCGCGTGGCTTTTGAATGTAGGTCATTACTTGAACAATCTCATATCCGATTTTGACAGTACTTGGAATTTTTGGTAAAGAAAAGGTCAAGAAACACAATCCGGTCTTTATTCGCGCATTCCCATCCTTCTTGGTCATGCAATTTACGTCTACTACGTTTTGGTCATTCATGGCATAGAGAATTTCACTTTCTTCCATTGTCCTCAAATCCCTGTGAAAGATTACTCCCTTACAGGTATTTGGGCCAACAGGAATAGTTACTTTTACTATCATGTCATGAATCTACGTCAGCTTAAGTAAATCATTAATCTGAGACTTAAACTGCTTAAACTTAAACAAGGAGGCTGCCATCTCGCAATTTACGGACAAAATCAAAACTGCCTTCCACTTGACCATCAAGGACCTTCCTAATGATAAAGGGGTTGACATTCTGCAGGGATTGATTTTCATTTACGCATCGAATGTTCACGCACCTTGCGTTCTGTGTCGGTCATTGGTCGGGGTTCCATTGGTGGTCAAAGTTGTCTTAGAAAGTTTTGGAGTCGCCCCTCCTCCTTGGGGAGGAGGAAGGGTAGCCGGGGTGTCAATCGTACTGGGTGTCAGACCAGGTCCGAACCCTGGGCCAAAGCCCGTTGTCCTGAGAGGACTACCTTTCCCTTAACTATTGTTTCAACCTAGTCCCAATAGCTAGGAGAGGATAATAAAAAACAAGTCTTACAGTTAAACGTCCTCACCCCCCCCTTTAGCGGAAGCCTGGTTGCGTTCTCCAGTACCGACAAGGAGACTCCCGTAGGCTCAGGAAAGTCACACAAGAAAAATAGAAAAAATTCAGGGGGAGAGAAAAATTGCGCCCAAAGGACACCCCAGACTACTGGGCCTCCCTACCCAGGGATCACAGCCCGTAAGGGCTACCCTGGGGTAGAAGAGAGCTGCGGGTCTGGGGTGGGGGCTGACTACTCCTACTTGTAGTCTCGTGTCACCTTCAAAAAACAAAGCACTGAAGGTGCAAGTGAAGCACTTAAAGTGCGCAAATTCTGTACAAAACAGCGTTTACTCGACTTTGTTTTACTTTAATCAAAACACAGAAACAACAATGCCAAGCAAGACTAGAGGCCCCGAAAACCAGGGTAGCTCTGGTGTCACAAGACTTATTATTTGTTGCTGCTGCGTAACATAAACAGGGTGTGAGCTCTATAAGATCTCATACACGAGTGACCGAAACATGCTTGCTTGCTTGTTGGATTTATTGGCTATCAACCAGCGGCACAAGCCAAGGTTATTAAGCCAATGATTCCATTTTATTTTATCAATCTATATAAGGTCATAAAGTTTTGTCTCCTTTAGAAAAGTGATTACTTTACTAATTATTCTTTCGTTGTCAGAAAGTAAATTTTTAATATAATCTATGTTTTTAATTTGAAAATAATTTTTAATTTTTTGTCTCTGGTTTGTGTACTGTTGGCATGTTGTCATGATGTGTGATATAGACAAGATTCTGTTGCACATGCCACACTGTGGAGGGAAGCTTTTTTCCATGTAAGGAGTCAGGTGGGTATAGCGTGTGGCGTTTACCCTGAGTCGGGCTACCACCACCTCCTCTCTTCTATCTTTTCTGTAGGCTGTGTCCCACATTTTTATTTCTTCTTTATTCTTGTTGTTGATTGTGAGGTCGGTCCACTCACTTTGCCACAGGAGATGGATTTTTACTTTTATAAAAGAGACAAAACACCTGAGATCTGAGCGGACAATACCAGTCTCCAGACCACCAATCGACCCGGCTAGTTTGTCAGCCTGTTCGTTGCCATGGATACCCGAGTGTCCAGGTACCCATATCAGTTTGATTGATTTATTGGCACAATGTAATTTACGAATGATATTACCCTGTATTTCATTATTGGTGGGTTCTAGGGATTTAATGGCTTTAAGTGAACTTAACGAGTCTGAAAATATGACTATTCTATCGTGGGTCGTCGATAGGGCAAAATCTAAAGCTTTATCAATTGCAAAAAGTTCGGCAAGAAAGATCGATGTATGATTTGGCAATCTGAATCTCAACTGGCATTCAGTCGACCATACACCCGCTCCCACACACTCGTCTGTCTTGGACCCGTCGGTATATAAATGAAAAAAGGAAAGATGTTTAATTAGGATCTCTCTGAACCTCTGGCGTACCTCCACCTCCGACACCGTGGCTTTGGCTGATGGTAGCCAGTCTAAAACAGTGGAAAAATTGGGTGTCTCCCACGGTGCTATATTTGACTGAACCAGGGTATCGATGGTAGAGAGATCTATACCGACTTTTTCTGTGAGGTCATGGTGTAGTGATGTGCTTCGCCCAAGCCATCCCTCCAGGGGAATATACACGAGTTCCCCCTTTAATCGCCACGAGGGGAGGAGGCGCCAAGAGATGGCGTTGCCCTGGAGGGCCTACTACTCGCTCCCTCCCTGGAAGGAGGGCCTACCACATGCTCCCTCACACTGGCGGACTCACTCGTGTATCACTCGTGTATGAGACTCTTTTGGCCTCACACCCAGAGCAATCGAACTCGTGTATGAGACTCTTAATGCCTCACACCCTGATTTTTGTAAAAACGCAGCAGCAATAAACCATAAGTCTTGTGACCTCTTGTCTTGCTTGGCATTATTGTTTCTGTGTTTTCGTAGCGTAAATTAGTCGAGTAAACGCTGGTTTCAGACTTTTTTGCACTTCTAGTGCCTTGCCTGCACCTTCAGTGCTTTGTTATTTGAAGGTAGCACGAGACTACAGTAGTTGTAGTTAGCCCCCACCCCAGACCCGCAGCTCTCTTCTACCACAGGGTAGCCCTTACGGGCTGACCCCTGGGTGAGGAGAGCCCAGTGATCTGGAGCGTCCTTTGGGCGCAACTTTTCTCTCTCCCTGAAATTTTCTATTCTTCTGTGTGACTTTCCTGAGCCTACAGGAGTCTCCTTGTGAGCTCCTGTATTCGCTTGGGGGGTGGGCATTAACTTACGATCCTACGCACTAGTATGATTGCGGTTGGAAGGTGTCTTACACACAACTCTGATCCCTTAGTTGGTACTGGAGAGCACTTAGCAGGCTTCCCTAAGGGGGGGTGAGGACGATTAACTGAAAACTGTTTTATTTTATCCTCTCTTAGCTATTGGGATTAGGTTGATCCAAAAGTTAAGGGAAAAGGTAGTCCCCTCAGGACAACGGGCTTGGCCCCAGGGGGTTGGACCTGGTCCGACACCCAGTATGATTGACTCCCCGGCTACCCTTCCTCCTCCCCAAGGAGGAGGGGCGACTCAGAACCACTCTAAGACCACTTTGACCAATAATGGAACCAAATAATGACCGACCCAGACGACACATTAATATCCTCCCAGAACGCAAGGTGCGTGAACATCCCAGTACATGAAAGAAAATCAATCCTTGCAGAATGTCAACCCCTTTATCATTGAAGATTCCTTGATGGTCAAGTGGGAAGCAGTTTTGATTTTGTCCGAAAGTTGCGAATGGTAACCTCCTTGTGAAAGTGCAATTTAAGTCTCAGGTTAATGATTTACTTAAGCTGACGCAGATTCATGACATTACAGTAAAAGTAACTATTCCTGTTGGCCCAAATACCTGCAAAAGGAGTAATCTTTCACAGTGATTTGAGGACAATGGAAGAAAGCGAAATTCTTGATGCCATGAATGACCAAAACGTTGTAGACGTAAATTGCATGACCAAGAAAGATGGGAATGCGCGAACAAAGACCGGATTGTGTTTCTGGCCTTGCTTCAAATAAAATTCCAAGTACTGTCAAAATCGGATATGAGATTGTTCAAGTACGACCTTACATTCAAAAGCCAATGCGGTGTAATAGATGCTAAAGGAGTGGACACACCTCATTAAGATGCAATGATAAGGATACTAACAAATTCACTTGCGGTAAATGTACTGGAGATCACGATACCACTGAATGCGGAAAAAGAAGACACTCAAGTGTGCTAACTGTGGAGGTCCCCATCAGTCGAGCTCTGCTGAATGCAGTAGCCTGAAGAAGGAGACTGAGACATTAGCATACATGAGAGAACACGATGTTAGCTACCGTGAGGCCAAGAAGAAAGTGGAAGGTTTGACAAGCAAACCCAATACTTCTATACACCCTCAATAGTAACTAACACTGTTTCCAGTGCAAGCAGTGTTAATCAACTCGCAGTTAAGGACCAAGAAATTGCAGAATTGAAAGAAACGGTAAAGGACTTAATGAATCAGATTAAAGAATTGAATAAGACAATTAAAGAAATTGCTGAATCAACCCAGCAAAAACAGCATCTTAAGGAGGTCGATACCAAATCACAATCCGGATCGCACCTTCTAGTCAGTGACCCTAGAACTTCGTCTGGTGGTAGTTCTGCTCGTAAGAGCAGGTCATCTCCGCCGGGCGGGTCTCTGGTGGAGGGGAGCAGGCCATGGAGACTACTGTCTCAAAAATTCCCGAAGAGGCCCTCGGGAAGCGAGGGAGAGGAGGAGGCGCCTCCCTCCCAAAAAAGAAAATAAAAACCGGCGGACAAGGCACTTCCAAACCCCATAAAACGTAATCCACGCGTATACCATCATACAATGGAACTGTCGAAGTCTTAGATCAAAAGTAAACTCTCTTAGATTGTTGACTCGTCCTATGCTCCCGATATTATCGTTACAAGAAAGCCATTTAAACGACCAAGTCTCTGACGAGGTCGTATCACTGAGAAACTACCATCTTTGTAGAAAAGACCGAGAGGGAAGGGGTGGAGGCGGAGTCGCCATGTACATCCACCAGAATCTCCCTTTCATTGAAGTGACGATTAATTCTACTTTGGAACACGTCGCATGCAAAGTAAAATTCAATAACACGTATCTGACTATATGCTCAGCTTACTGTCCACCTGATAAAAGGTTAATATATGATGAGCTTTTTGCTATTCAGACGATGCAAACAACAAATTAATTTTTTAGGTGATTTTAATGCTCGTCATACATCATGGGGTTCCCTGCGGGTGAATGGTAGAGGTGAGCAAGTAGTTAAGTTGATCAACGACTCTGATCTGGTTCTTCTAAATGATGGTAGTCCAACGCGAATAGACGATAATACCGGTAATTTGAGCTTTATTGACCTATCACTGGTCTCTTCAACACTAGCAGCCAAGTGCCTGTGGCACACCATTGACGACTCGTTGGGCTTGATCACCTTCTTATTTGTATTCAATATTCATGCGACTGGACACCTTCAGCACCCAAATTTAACGTAAAAAGAGCAGATTGGGTCGCCTTCACAAGGAGCGTCAAGCTCGAAGTTGTTGGAGAAACCATTGATGATAAAGTAAACAATGTTCAAAATTGTATTATAAATGCAGTAATGGCAACCATCCCTAAGACTTCGACAGATAGCGTTAAGCATAGAGTTCCATGGTGGACACCAGATTGCCGCAGGGCGCTATGTGAACGAAATAGGGCCTGAGCTTTTCCATAATAATATTACCAACGAGAACTTTCGCAATTACAAACAAGCGAGAGCTAGGGCTCGTAGAACAATTAGACAAGCCAAGAGAGACTCCTGGCGAAGCTTTGTCTCTACAATAAATAGTAACACCAAGTTATCAGAGGTTTGGTCCACAGTCAATAGAATTAATAGAAAAAGAACATCAACTAAAATAAGAAACATCATTCATGAGGAAGAAGTAGGATTCACCTAGAGACATTGCTAACGCAGTTCTCTTATACAAGCAGCTCGGAAAACTACAACCCTGCATTCCTGACCACCAAGGAAGCAGCCGAGCTGCAACCAATTCACTTTGCCACAGGAGATATTTTTGATTACAATAAAGATCTAACTATGAATGAGCTTGTCCGAGCCCTAGAAGCCTGTAGAGGAACATCCCAGGCTGATGAGATTCGATATGAGATGATAAAAGCATGCCTTAATCATGATGACATGATTAAGTTGCACAAGTGTACAATGATATTTGGAAGAGCCAGACTTTTCCAAATTCGTAACTCGCCCACATCATTCCCATATTGAAAGGAGAGGGAAATCCCAGATCTGCCCATCTCTTACCGCCCAATTGCGTTGACAAGTTGCTTATGCAAGGTCATGGAAAGAATTGTTAATAGTAGGCTATTGCATTTTTAAATACCAGGAATTTACTAGTTGACGAGCAGTGCGGCTTCCGAAAGGGACGCCAAACTCTCGATCAGCTAGTAAAACTGGAAAGTCATATTCATGAAGCATTTGCCAAAAAGCATTTTTTGATATCAGTATTTTTAGATATAGAAAAAGCCTACGACATGACTTGGCGACATGGCCTACTCAGAAAACTTTATGCTTTCGGATTACGTGGAAACTTGCCTTGTTTTTATCCAAAATTTCATTTCTGACAGAACGTTTTCTGTCAAATTATTTTCTGACAACGTCACCTTCTCGGACATTTTTGTCCGAACGGGTCCCACAAGGAAGTGTCTTGTCTCCGGTATTTTTATGTATAATAAATGACATTTTACCATCTCCTCCTCGGAATCTTAAATACTCACTGTACGCCGATGATTGTGCATTATGGCACTCCAGCAATAATGCAGAGTTCATAACAAATCAGATCCAATTGGCACTGGATATGATTCATATCTGGGAACTCAGTGGGGTTTTAAGTTTTCCATTAGAAAGAGTATTGGCGTGGTTTTTACACATAGGAGAAAGCCCAACATCAGGCTAACTCTAGACAACCACCCAATACCTATTCAAAATTCAGCTAGATTTCTTGGTCTACTCTTTGATAGTAGATTGAATTGGAAAGAACTCATTGGTCAATTAAAGAATAAATGTCAAAGCACTCCAATTTATTAAAATTCATTTCTGGACCCAAATGGGGAGCTGATAGAAAGTCTTTACTGATGTTATATAAATCCCTGATTAGATCTAAAGTAGATTATGGGTCAATCGTGTATGGCTCGGCAACGAGCTCAACTCTGGTTTTGAATGTTGTGCAGAATGCGTGTTTACGCGTCTGTCTTGGAGCCCTTAAGTGCACTCGCACCGAGCGCCTAGAGGTAGAGTCAGGAGTACCTCCCTCCGTCTGTTAGCGGCCAGCTTGCGCTGACATATGCCGACAAGGTAGCCAGGCAGCCCCACCATCCCAACAGGGATGTTTTGCGCCGG
This sequence comes from Penaeus japonicus, assembly GCA_017312705.2. Classification (NCBI taxonomy): domain Eukaryota; kingdom Metazoa; phylum Arthropoda; class Malacostraca; order Decapoda; family Penaeidae; genus Penaeus; species Penaeus japonicus. The sequence continues at coordinate 261,755 of BOPN01000702.1, read as the reverse complement.
CAGTTAGGGCCCCAGCACCGCGGCGGAAAGCCGCTGTGCAATAGACTCCATGACCTCACAGATAAAGTCGGTATAGATCTCTCTACCATCGATACCCTGGTTCAGTCAAATATAGCACCGTGGGAGACACCCAATTTTTCTACCGTTGTAGACTGGCTACCATCAGCCAAAGCCACGGTGTCGGAGGTGGAGTTACGCCAGAGGTTCAGAGAGATCCTAATTAAACATCTTTCCTTTTTTCATTTGTATACTGACGGGTCCAAGACAGACGAGTGTGTGGGAGCGGGTGTATGGTCGACTGAATGTCAGTTGAGATTTCGATTGCCGAATCATACATCGATCTTTCTTGCCGAACTTTTTGCAATAGATAAAGCTTTACCGATTTTACCCTATCAGCATTGATAGAATAGTCATATTTTCAGACTCATTAAGTTCAATTAAAGCCATTAAATCACTAGAAACCACCTATAATGAGAAATACAGGTAATATCATTCGTAAATTGCATAGTGCCAATAAATCAATCAAACTGATATGGGTACCTGGACACTCGGGTATCCATGGAAATGAGTATGAGCTGACAAACTAGCCAGATTCGACTGAAGATCTGGAGCCTGGTATTGTCCGCACAGATCTCAGGTGTTTTGTCTCTTTTATAAAAGCAAAAATCCATCTCCTGTGGCAAAGTGAGTGGACCGACCTCCAAATCACTAAAAACAAGGTGATTTTAGAACAGTGGGACATAGCCCACAGGTAAAATCGAAAGAGGGGTGGTGGTAGCCCGACTCAGGGTCAACGCCACACGCTGCACCCCACCTGACTCCATATATGGAAAAAAGATTCCCTCCACAATGTAGCTTTGCAACATCATGTCAATAACACACATCATGACAGTATGCCACCAATATAAAGAACAGAGACAAAAATTAAAAAATTATCTACAAATTAAAAATATCGTTTTCAATAATATAAATTTACTATCTGACAACGAAAAAATAATTTGTAAAGTAATCACTTTTCTAAAGGAGACAAAACTTTATGACCTTCTCTAGATTGATAAGATAAGATGGAAACATTGGCTTAATAACCTTGGCTTGTGCCGCTGGTTGATAGCCAATAAATCCAACAAGCAAGCAATTTGTAAAGTAATCACTTTTCTAAAGGAGACAAAACTTTATGACCTTATATAGATTGATAAAATAAAATGGAATCATTGGCTTAATAACCTTGTCTTGTGCCGCTGGTTGATAGCCAATCAATCCAACAAGCAATACAGCAAGCAAGTGTTTTGGTTGGCCTGAACCTACTAGTTTCCTTGTGAGCTCCTGTATTCGCTTGGGGGTTGAGCACTGACTTACCGTCCCTCGCACTAGGCAGTTTCAGCGGTAGGAAGGTGTCTTACACACAACTCCGATCCCCTAGTTGGTACTGGAGAACGCAACCAGGCTTCCACTAGGGGGGGGGGGGCGAGGGCGTGTAACGTAGAGCCTAGCTTTTGTGTAATCTCTTAGCTATTGGGATTAGGTTGATACAATAGTTAAGGGAAAGGTAGTCCTCTCAGGACAACGGGCTTTGGCCCAGGGTTCGGACCTGGTCCGACACCCAAGTATGATTGATTCCCCGGCTACCCTTCCTCCTCCTCAAGGAGGAAGGGCGACTATAACCACTAGCGACCAATACGACCTCTGATGGAACCCCGACCAATGACCGACCCAGAAGACCAACCGTTGATATCCCTCCCGAAAATGCTAGATTTGTGAGCATTCGATGCGTGAACAGTAATCTCTGCAGAATGTCAACCCCTTTATCATTAAGAAGGACCTTGATGGTCCAGTGGAAGGCAGTTTTGATTTTGTCCGAAAATTGCGAGATGGTAGCCTCCTTGTAAAAGTGCAGTTTTAAATCTCGGGATAAGATTTTACTTCAAACTGACACCAATTCTTCGACCTCAAAATAAAAGTATCTATTCCTGTTGGCCCAAATATCTGTAAAGGGTATTTTACAGGGATTTGAGGATAATGGAAGAAAGTGAAAATCTTAAGGCCATGAAAGACCAAAGCGTAGTAGAAGTAAATTGCATGACCAAGAAGGATGGGAACGTGCAGTAAAAACAGACTGTGTTTTTTTTACTTTTTCCTCACCAAAAATTCCAAAGTGCTAGCCAAGTCGGATATGAGATCGTTCAAGTACGACCTTATATCCAAAAACCAATGCATTAGCAATAGATGCAAAAATTGGACCACCTCATTAGGAATGCATTGATAAGGATACTGATAAATTCACCTGCGGTAAATATTGCTGGAGCCCATGATACCACTGCATGCTGGAAAACGCACTCAAGTGTGCTAACTGTGGAGGTCCCCATCAGTCGGTCTCTGCTGAATGCAGCAGCCTGAAGAAGGAGACTGAGACATTAGCATACATGAGAGAGCACGATGTTAGCTACCGTGAAGCCAAGAAGAAAGTTGAAGGTTTGACCAGCATATCCAATACTTCTTACGCTTCAGCAGTAATAAATGTTCAAGTGCAAGCAGTGTTAGTCAACTAACTCGCAAGGTAAGGACCAGGAAATTGCAGAGTTAAAGGAAACTGTTAAGGAATTGATGAATCAGATTAAAGAATTGAACAAAACAATTAAGGAAATTACTGAATCAACCCAGCAAAAACAGCAACTTAAGGAGGATGATACCAAATCACAATCTGGATCACACCTCTTAGTCCCCTACTAGAACTTCGTCTGGTATTTGTTCTGCTCATGGAAACTAGCGATCATCTTCCGCAGGCGTCCCTCTAGTGGAGGGAGCAGGCCATGGAGAGGCTACTGTCTCCAAAAATTCCCCGAGAAGAGGCCCTCGGGAGGCGAGGGAGAGGAGGAGGCGCCTCCCTCCCAAAAAAAGAAAATAAAAACCGGCGGACAAGGCACTTCCAAACCCCATCAAAACGTAATCACGAGTACCTTCGTATCCACAATGGAACTGTCGAAGTCTTAGATTATTAGCCTCGTCCTATGCTCCCGATATTATTGTTCTACAAGAAAGCCATTTAACCGACAAAGTCTCTGACAGGTCGTATCGCTGAAAACTGCCATTTGTGTGAAAGACCAAGAAGGAAGGGTGGAGAGCGAAGTCGCCATGTACATCCACCCAGAACCTCCTTTCCACTGGTGATAACGATTAATTCTACTTTGGAACATATGCAATACGCAGTAAAATTCAATAACTTTTTACGTATCTGACTATAACTCAGCTTATTGTCCCTGATAAAATGTTAATCTATGATGAGCTTTTTGCTCTTCAGGACGAATATACTAAAGCAATAAATTAATTCTAAATTGATTTCAATGCTCATCATACTTCATGGGGTTCCTCTTTGGGTGGATGCTATAGATGAGCAAGTAGTTGGTCCGATCAATGACTCTGATCTGGTCCTTCTAAACGATGGTAGTCCGACTGCCATGAGTGGTCGATAATACTGGTAATTTGAGCTTTATTGACCTATCACTGGTCTCTTCAACACCAGCATAAAGTGCCTGTGGCACACCATTGACGACTCGTTGGGAAGCGATCACCTTCCTATTAGTATTCAATATTCATGCGACACCACAAGAACGCCTTCAGCACCCAAATTTAAAGGTCCAAAAAGCAGATTGGGTCGCCTTCACAGGAGTGTCAAGCTCAGAAGACGATTGGAGAAACGACAAAAAATAAAAAACTATTTACAAATTAAAAATATTGAATGTAATATAAACAATTTACTATCAGATAATGAAAAAATAATTAGTAAAGTAATCACTTTTTTAAAGGAGACAAAACTTTATGACCTTCTATAGATTGATAAAATAAAATGGAATCATTGGCTTAATAACCTTGGCCTGTGCCGCTGGTTGATAGCCAATAAATCCAGCAAGCAAGCAAGTTGGATCAGGAGCCAAAAGAGACTCTTGGCGAAGCTTTGTCTCTACAATTAACAGCAATACCAACATTGCAGAGGTTTGGTCCATAGTCAACAAAATCAATAGAAAAAAGATATCACCCATGAGGGAAATGAATATGATTCACCTAGAGACATTGCTAACACAATCGCCAGGCAGTTCTCTTATACAAGCAGCTCGGAAAACTACAATCCTGCCTTCCTGAACACCAAGGAAGCATCTGAGCTGCAACCAATTCACTTTACCACAGGAGATGACCTTGATTATAATAAAGATTTAGCAATGGATGAGCTTGTCCGAGCCCTGGAAGCCTGTAAAGGAACGTCCCCAGGCCCCGATGAGATTCGATATGAGATGATTAAGCATCTTAATCATGATGACATGATTAAGTTATTAGAAGTGTACAATGACATATGGAAAAGCCAGACTTTTCCAAATTCATGGCACTTCGCCCACATCATTCACATATTGAAAGGAGGGGGAAATCCCAGATCCGCCATCTCCTACCGCCCAATTGCGTTGACAAGTTGCTTATGCAAGATCATGGAAAGAATTGTTAACAGTAGGCTATTGCATTTTTTAAACACCAGAAATTTACTAGTTGACGAGCAGTGCGGCTTCCGAAAAGGACGCCAAACTCTCGGTCAGCTAGTAAAACTAGAAAGTAATATTCATGAGGCATTTGCCAAAAAGCACTTTTTGATTTCAATATTTTTAGATATAGAAAAAGCCTACGATATGACATGGCGACATGGCCTACTCAGAAAACTTTATGCTTTCGGATTACGTGGAAACTTGCCTTGTTTTATTCAAAATTTCATATCTGACAGAACGTTTTCTGTCAAATTATTTTCTGACAATGTCACTTTCTCGGACATTTCTGTCCAGGCAAACGGAATCTTATATACTCACTGTACGCCGATGACTGTGTATTATGGCACTCCAAATCAGATCCATTTGGTACTGGATATGATTCATAACTGGGACCTCCAGTGGGGTTTTAAGTTTTCCATAAGAAAGAGTATTGGCGTGGTCTATACCCATAGGAGAAAGCCCAACATCAGGCTAACTCTAGACAACCACCCAATACCTATTTAAAATTCAGCTAGATTTCTTGGTCTACTCTTTGATAGTAGATTAAATTGGAAAGACCACATTGGTCAGTTAAAGAATAAATGTCAAAAAGCACTCAACTTATTACAGTGCATTTCTGGACACAAATGGGGAGCTGATAGAAAGTCTTTACTGATGTTATATAAATCCCTGATTAGGTCTAAAGTAGATTAAGGGTCAATCGTGTATGGCTCAGCAACGAGATCAACTCTGAAAGGACTGAATGTTGTGCAGAATGCGTGTTTACGCGTCTGTCTTGGAGCCCTTAAGTGCACTCGCACAGAGCGCCTAGAGGTGGAGTCGGCAGTACCTCCCCTTCGTCTTAGACGCGGCCAGCTTCCGCTGTCTTACGCTGCAAAAGTAGCCAGGGAGCCCCATCATCCCAACAGGGATGTTTTACGCCGATGATCCCACAAATAAAGTCGGTATAGATCTCTCTACCATCGATACCCTGGTTCATTCAAATACAGCGCTGTGGGAAACACCCAATTTTACCATCGTGGTAGACTGGCTACCATCAGCCAAAGCCACGGTGCCGGAGGCGGAGGTACGCCAACAGTTCAGAGAGATCCTAATTATACACCTTTCTTGTTTTCATTTATATACCGACGGCTCCAAGACAAGACGAGTGTGTGGAAGCGGGTGTATGGTCGACTTAATGCCAGTTGAGATTCAAATTGCCGAATCATACATCGATCTTTCTTGCCGAACTTTTTGCAATAGATAAAGCTTTAGATTTTGCCCTATCGACGACCCACGATAGAATAGTCATATTTTCAGACTCGTTAAATTCACTTAAAGCCATTAAATCCTTAGAAACCATCAAAAATGAAATACAGGGTAATATCATTCGTAAATTACATAGTGGCAATAAATCAATCAAGCTGATATGGGAACCCGGACACTCGGGTATCCATAGCAATGAACAGGCTGACAAATTAGCCGGGTCAACTGGCGATCTGCAGCCTGGTACTGTCCGCACAGATCTCAGGTGTTTTGTCTCTTTTATAAAAGCAAAAATTCATCTCCTGTGGCAAAGTCAGTGGACCAACCTCCAAATCACTAAACACAAAGTGATTTTAGAACCGTTGGACACAGCCCACAGAAAAAATAGAAGGGAGGAGATGGTGCTGGCCCGACTTAGGGTCAATGCCACACGTCTAACCCACCTCACTCCCAATATCGAAAAGAAATTATTTCCAGTGGCACATATATTGGTAGCATGCCAAAAATACCAAAATAAAAGACAAAATATGAAAAACTACCTACAGATAAAACTTTAGAATTTGTTATAAAAGACTTATTATCAAACAGTGAAAAAATCATTCAAAAAGTAATCACTCTTCTAAAGGAGACAAAACTTTATGACTTCTCTAGATTGATAAGATAAAATGGAAACATTGGCTTAATGACCTTGGCATGTGCCGCTGATTGATAGCCAATAAATCCAACAAACAAACAAACAATTGGATCGGGAGCAGATGGCCAAAGATAGCCTTTTGCTCATGAGCTCTTAGCTCGGCAGCTGCACTGCTCTCAACACATGGCCTTCTGACACGTGTTGATTTTTTTTATTTGAATTTTTTTTTTTTTTTAATGGGTTGCGGGCCATGGTTCATTCATGGCCAGACCAAGGAACGACATTTTGGGTATGGAAGGAGGAGAGACCTTCATTTTGCATTATTAAATAAAGAATAATCTTTCAAGACAATCTGTAGAACTATGGAATACAAATGCTTGCCTGACTCTAGCCACGCCTGCTCGGCAATGTCCTGTGTAGGAACTCTATTTCTTTCCACATACAAACTGACATACATTCAAACACATAAATAACATACACTTTACACGTCTTCTACTGTCTCGTACATACACGGGTGCTGATCCCTTATCAGCTGGTGGCAGCCTACCCCTATACAGGACAGGATTCACGTTACCACAGATTTAATCGGGGATTTGCTTTGGGGCAAGGGGAATCTTTCGATGAATCACTACAAGAACATCTGGGTCGACAAGGCTGGTTTGCCAACCGTTCTGATGGAATCATCTTCAGCAAGGAGACCTGAAATGAAGTCATAGAGTAGCACAAGATACATAGCAAGTGCATGGTTGATTGACAGTGCCAAAAGAGTAGGGTAGGAGTTAGGTGTTCAAATATTGAATATTTATGGATATATCAAAATATTTATCGATTTTAGACAAAACTAATTATGAATAATTTAACTTGCGTGTTCCTTTATGCATCACGTCAATAGTTGAACCAATACATATGACAAGAAATATGTAGATGGTGGTACAGAATGGGTCGAGTAAGTTATAAAAAAAAATACTAACCTCTCCAAATCTGTTAAATACTACATGGATTCCATTGCATAAGAATATTTTGTTGAAATACACAAGGTGAGGAAAGCTAGCTAACAGATGCAGGGTAGGTGGATACATTTGCAATAGAATGTCGAGATAACGCATGTTGCATGTGACCTTGGCTATAGCAGTTCTGAAACATATTCTACATAATAAGAGTGAATATGGGTATACCAGGTCTAGATATCAGAGGAAGCAAATTATATTTTGATTTGTGATGAGAGACCTGGAATAAGAAGGGAAGTTGTTGTCTAGTAACAGAGTTGAATCACATAACAAATAAATTCATGTGCGAAATTCTATGAAATCTCGGGAAATAATAAGAAATAGACACCATTAATGAATTGACATTATTTAAAAGGGGAACAATTATCAGTACTTACAGATGTGACTATGATATGGTCGTTACTTCACTTGAGATGAGTTCTCCAAGGTGTGGCTGCTTTGCCGAAAACCGGTGCAGACTGGACGAACTTTAACAGTGCTGGCAGTTTTTCTTCTTAATGTGACCATACGATAGGTCAATTTGCTATGAGGAGCAAGACTCATGGCTCTACTAGCCAAAAAACGGAGCTGTGAGGCGTTAGGATAGTGTGGTGGTTAGTGTGCAAGAGTGCGAAAGATAGAAGTGTATCTACATTAAGTTATGAAGTGTGTGTTTCTCAAAAGATAACTAAGTGTGAATTAACTCATTGCAGACCTGTGTCATGACATACATGATGCAGGAGTTTTGGCCTGACGGCGGGCGTCGTGACATACATGACGTCGGGGGATTTTGGATCACTGTGCTTTTATTGAACTATGAGTAATGGATGAGAGATGATGGCAATTACAATCATAATTACTATAATTGCGATATTATTATGCAAAATGGGCTTCACCTAAACTCCAGAACCTATTTGGCACCACTTTCTCCAAGCACCAGCAGGAGAGTGAGCCTTGAATGGTACACATCCATGGTTTCTCGCAAACATTATTTTTAGAGAGGGATGGCGCACAGCAAATTGCCGACCTCTTACTCGCTGACGAAGGGTCTGTGAAGAGGAAGGTGACTCAAACCATGCCCAGTGTCTATAATGTGCTCTTCTGCCAATAGGAATGCCTTTTACTGTGGCATTTGCAATCATAAACACAAACATACATGCTAACTCTTCATGTATGTTCATTGTAGATGATTATATTTTTCATATACGTTCATGACAGAGCACAAATACGAAAAAAATGAAGTTGCTTTTTGTCCGCCCATAAACGAGCAGTACTTCCATCACACTGAGTATTAAGAAAATATTGAGCTGATTTGGACCCTATACTACAATTTTAGTCAAGTGCAGCATTGACAGAGCCTGTCATAGGGCACATATAAGCGTCTCAATACAATAAATCACAAAAAAATTATAAGTTACATATGTTTAATAGAAATGACTGAGACATAACTATATATCAAACAATGAATTTATAATGAGAAAAAAGAGAATAATATATATATATATATATATATATATATATATATATATATATATATATATATATATATATAACAAAGGAAAAGAAAACATTACTATATATATATGTGTGTGTGTGTGTGTGTGTGAAATTTGTTCATTAAGCATGTTCGTGTTGATAGGCAGGTTCGATTCTGATTGTGAGGTCATAAATGACCGTGTGTGAGGGTGCTCACAAAAGGTTTTTGAAGCCAAAGCCTGGTGTTCTTGATTTCTTTATTCCTGGGTAACAGCACAGGTGATATAGAGATAATTACTTGGTAGCAATGGCTTGGTAGACGTCTTCTGTTAGGCCGGCGTGTTTCACAGGCAAGCGGGGGAGCAGTAGCTTACTGCCCGCTCCCCGCCAGAGAGCGTGGGAGTCTGTCTCTGACGGAGTGGGTGAGTGTCCAAATGTGAGAGTGAGGCTCTGAGTGACCTGACGTGGCCTTATATCTGACCAGCGGTGTCGCTATAATTTTTCTGGATGGATAGTTTCCTCATCTTTATAGCATTGTGACCACATGGCTTTCTCATATCTCTACGTGGTTTTCACATATTGCACGGCCACCTATGGACCAAGTCGCCCTCGACTTGCAAAGTATGGGGAACAACACGTATTAGATGAAGTTGTCCTTGAAGGGCGAACATTTTTCCCGGCTTTGTAAGGTCCAAGTCAACCTCAAACGGGTGGTAATGTCCGCGCGTCCTCGGTGTCGGCGTGTCGTATTCGTTCCTTCGTTTTCTATATTTTTCTGTACTTGGCTGCTGCTTTTTGGTTAACTTGTAGGCGGGCCTTCCACGTTATTAAGTGAGGGTTCTTGGCGTTCCGCATATCTGCTTGATAACCTTTCCATACAGGGCCAAGGGAAGAAAGAAGGAAAGACGAATAGGGAGTGGGGGAGGGGTGTGTGCATTAACCAATATTTTATATATTTTTTATTTTGTTTTTCTTCCTTTGACTTTGCTTTTTTCTAAGTTGATTTTATTTTTCTAATGAAGATAGAGAAAGAAGGGAGATGCTTGCAGCGACCCGCAAGGGACAGCTTGAACTACAAGCTTCTCAGGTAGAGGGAGACAACAGTGGCAACCGGCAAAGGTTTACTTGAACCACTAAAAGTCTCAGAATAAATAAGAGAGGATGCTACAATACAGTTAACAGTTGTGCAAATAACTATCACATTATTGTATCAACAAACTTAGGGCGATAAAAGAATTATTATGGGTGACACTGAGTCGTCCTACCGAATTACTATCTGAATTCATTAATTTTTTTATGCCATGACACTGTCGTAGTATCAAGTATGTTCGTGAACAAAACTGTAAGTAGTTAATGCAAGAATAAGAGAATATATTGTTAGTTTATAGACATACAATGCTAATAACTATCCACTTTCACTTTCGACAAAACCAAGGACGATAAAAAAATATTGTGGATGGAGCGTCCTCTACTGAATTACAGTGAATTCATTCATTTTATGCCATGATACAATTTCAGTGTCAAGTATATTTGTGAACAGAAGCGTGGAATAAGCTAATGCAAAGAAAGAAGGGTAGACGATGCGTCTACAGTGAACAATGAGTTGAATATAGAAGGTGAACGTTTGTGACACAGAGTGTGAGAATATGTATGTATGAGTGAGTAAGATCTGTTTTTTCAAGTCCGTATGGAATTATTCCTTCTGAATAAAAAACTAAAATAAATATTTTCTGAAATTAACATTTAATGTCAGTACTCACATAATAATTAGTCATTATAATAATATCAAGCTCGTAGATGATTATGAATTCCCATTCGGCATATGTGAATAATAATAATGAGGGACTGATCCGAATTGAGATTATTCCGTTCAATCTGCAATCGGTAGTTGGCTCGCTGCATGTACAAACGTCTTGCGGCAACCCTTAGCGTCTGTGGCTGTATGTAGGGAAAGCGTTTTACGCTAAACTGCGTTTGACAGGCGAAGTTATATCTTAAGCGAAAAGTATGAATTCGCACCAGTATCATACAAATAATGAAAAAGGATGATAATCATGAAATTTATCCGAGACGAGAATTTTTTGTGCAATAATTGACTCGTTGGACAAGACTCACAGCGAAACGAAACGTCTTATGGCAACCTGGCTCTATGTCGGGAAAGTCTTTTACGGCTTAGTGCGTTTGTCCGACGTGTGACTTACTTAGGCTTAACTAATGATACATGAAGAAAAGTTTTAAAAATCGAATTTGCCATTTTAATGACAATTCATAACGGACCAAATACGAACTATTTGAGAATGATATTAGATTATAGATAATTAATATGAATAACAAAAGGAAAAAGCATAATTCATTTTTCCATATTCCATATGCTTAATATGAATATAAAAAATTAAAAGAAAAGTGAGAATCGTGTGCCTTACTATATCTCAAAACATAAATGCGAAGATTTAACAAACCCAGATAAACCTTATCTGATTATGCAACGAATCCCGAACGGTTGTGAACGGACGTTGGTCTTCAAAATAACGGTTGTATGGGACATCAGGATTGACAAGGCTGGCTTGCCAAGTGTTTCTGAAGGTTTCATCGTCATACCATGGAGGCCTTGCTTATTAAACAATAAAGCAAATGATATCTCTACACGTGTTTGAACATCAATGAGGGATGGTGGAGGGGGGGATACAAGGGGGGAAGGAAAAGTGAAAGCGTGACTTGATGTCTGTACCAAGGGTCAGGTAGCGGGGGTGGGGGGGTTGGGATGCGACGCGGCGGCAAGGGAGGGGGGGGGGAGTTTATCAGTGGAATATTCCTTAAGATAGTAACGAACTTTCAGACCCATGTAGTTTACATACATAGGGAGTTGTAGAATTACTGAATTCGATAATACAAACGAGTGATTAACGAATGTAAAATAAAAATTATGTAACATCATAGAAAGAATTGAAACATACGAAATTACTTTCCTTAAAGTAATTTTACGGCAAACTATACAATACATTTAACGAAATTATTAAATGAATAATTCGATCACCGTTAAGAATGGAATTACGATGTTGAAAGTGTCAGAAAAAATAAACACTTTGCCAAAAAGAGAACGTTTTTACTTCTTTCACTGTTAAAACACATAAGCATCCGTATATGGGGGACAAAGAGAAAATAGAGAAATAAGGAGAATTGGCCCATTGATGTACTTACGTTTTTTATGAAGAAATGTCGAGTAGAAACATTTCGAAGAGAAGTTGTGGAGGAGTCCATCTTGCTCTTCCTCTCTCGCTGCAAAGCCAGGGCCTTACGTTTCCAAATATTGATGTTGGAATTGCCTGAGTGTTCCTATGGCCTTACGTCCTATCACATTCTTGCGATGTAGGTTGCCATTAACGGAACTCTTGCTGCTCTGCGCTATTGGCAGGTAGTTTGGGGTGAGGGACGAAATCCCATGTGGGTGCGCGTGGCAAGTGAAGTATTAGTAGATTTTCGGATACAAGTTCGTTTGCTATCCGAAAGGTAGCTTTTTCCATTGCTGCAATCACTTCGTGTGGAGGGATGCAGAAAGGACCTCCACCGCTGTTACCACTTTGTGAGGGGTGCTCACAAAAGGTTTTTGAAGCCAAAGCTTGGTGTTTCTTTATTGATCGGTAACGGCACAGGTGATATAAAGATAATTACTTGATAGCGATGGCTTGGCAGACGTCTTCTGTTAGGCTGGTGTGTCTCACGGGCAAGGCGGGGGGTCAGAGCCAAGGGAGCTGACCGTTCCCCGCTGTTGTGTCTAACGGAGTCTGTGGCCGAGGGGTGAGAGTTTGCATGTGTGAGAGTAAGGCTCTGAGTGACCTGACGTGGCCTTATATCTGACCAGCGCGGTTGCTATAAATAAATTCCTAATTTTTCTGGATGGATAGTTTCCTCATCTTTATAGCATCATGACCACATGGCTTTTTCATACCTCCACATGGTTTCCACGTGGTCTCACACCGTGAATAACCCTGTTCAAGTGCAAAGTGAGATAGTCATATGACCTTGTAAAGTTTTTTTTTTTTTCTTTTTTTTTTAAGGAATTCCAGACACATACAGTTTTTGTTAAAGAAAAGAAAAATTTGATTCCATTTCCTTATACAAACCACACATTTTAGAATAAACATGCGAAAAAATAATCATTAAAAAATATAATTATATAAATAAATAAATTTATATAACTAATTCTAAAGTATAATACACACTGACAAATCTGAGGGAGAAATGGCTTTATGTAGAAAGAAAAGAATAGTCAGAGAAAAAATAGGGAGAAATTGAGACATGGGAGACAAAACTTCCACTGTGACTTATTGCTGTGATCATGTGGGAGTGCAAAACAATGTAAGATATGTAGAATAGCTATCCCAATGCTGCCACCAGTGTGTGATGGGTGTCTTAGTATGTTGATACTGATGACCCACATAATATAGGTATGGAATGCCAGACAAAGTTTATACAAAATTATATTTATTCCACAGTGCAATAATCTGGACGTTATGGTACACGAGAAGTATTAATCAATACAGAAAAATGATCGCAGTAATAAAACACTATAATAACACATAAGAATAGATAAAAGGGTATAAATGATACAATATCTTCACAACACGAGATGTAATTTACCCGTTTCGGGTTACCCCGTCATTGGAATTACATGTAGATATGTAGACATGTAGTTCCGAAGAGGGGGTAACCCGAAACACGTAAATTACATCTCTTGTGTTATGAAAATATTCAGTCTCATTTATACCCTTTTATCCATTTGTCACGATGAACTCAGTTCACATATGAATAGGCTCTCCACTGCTGGCATCATTTGTGAGTTGTTCCAGAGTAACTATTGCTGTCATTTCCAATAAATGATCAAGAGTTATCCGCCATTTGCTAAATAACTATTTGTAAGACACTCTCAAAACTGGTTTGCAGCGTCGGGACTCATTTCTTTTTAGAAAAAAAAGAACCGAAAGCAGATCAACTGCATATGCCATGCGACTTCACATGGGCTGTCCCTCAACTCCTCAGAGCGACTGGCCACTGCGCACAGCGTCAAGAGTTCCGAACCGGCAATCTACAGCGTCGTGAGTTTGTTAGGACTTAGAGTAGAAACAACCAGGCAAATTAACATCAAGAGTTGGATATGTAAGGTACGTGCAAGTAAGAACGAAATCAACAGACACCACTGCCACTTATAAGCTTCTATTTGAAAAGTTTCCGCTTGACATTTCTCTACAAAACCGTATGTAAAAATGGGCCAATTCTTTCTCATTCTATTTTTCTACATCCCTCCATATACCTGTGCTTATGTGTTATAATGCGCAAGAAGCTAAAACGTTTTTGTTAGGCATTTTTTTTTTTCGATTTTACAATCATTTAAATAAGTTATCACATTCTTAACGGTAATCGACATATTTGTTTAATAATTTTATTGTCTAGTTTTTCCGTAAAGTAAATTCGTATGTTCTAATTTTTTCTATGATCTCATCTTTTTTCTTTTCATCCGTTAATCATTCTTTTGTATTATCGAATTATATAATTCTTTAACTACACTATGTATGTAAGGAAATTTTTTTATGATCGTTTAAATAAGTTATCACATTCTTAACTGTAATAGACATATTTGTTTGATAATTTCATTGTCTAGTTTTTTCCGTAAAATAAATTTGTATGTTCCAATTTTTTTCTATGATTTTTTTTTTCTTTTCATCCGTTAATCATTCTTTTGTATTATCGATTTATATAATTCTTTAACTACACTATGTATGCAAGGAAAATTTCCTTCATATACACCCAACCCTCTCCAACCCCCTTGGGACAAGTGGGGGGGTGGAAGGGGTCGGGTTTGTGACAGGTGTCACAAAAAGTGTTTCAGCAAAAGTCGCATAACTCTTGATTCCTTTATTTGAGATGTCGGCAGCAAATGATATAGCAATATTTAGTTTGAAAGTGGTGGCTTGTTGGACGCCTTGGCTTGGCGGTGTCTTGGTAGAGTGAGGTCACAAGGATCTGGTAGGCCACCCGTTCACGGACTCATTCCTCACTGTAGACTCACTATCTACCCTTCTCACTTTGCATTAACATCTGTTCACAAATCCTTTTGACATTGCAATTGTCTCATTGCATAAAATGATTGAGTTCATAGAAATTTGGTAGGATGACATGCCACCTATTGTATTTCATTTATCGCCCTTAGTTTGTTGAAAGTAAAAGTGGATAGTTCTTAGCACAGTATTTCAAGCAAATCCCTCCAATTTTAAAGGCAAACACAAATAAAGAAAAAGGTTTAATTATGCACACTCCTCTCCCCCCACTCTCTGTTCGTCTTTCTCTTTTCCTTCTATTTGGTCCTGTATGTATGAAGTTATCAAGCAGATGTGCGGAATGCCAAAAACCATGAAAAGAGGACCAGAATGCGGTCGCCCTACAATACTACAGTGAAAGAACTTCCTAGCTACCAAGAGTGTGGACAAACGTCGAAGGAGACAGCTGCAAGGAAATATCCAACAAGCAGCAGCCAAGATGTATATAAAACATAAGTGGAATCTGACACACCAAAATCTGAGACGTGGGACGAGGACACACGGCGAACACCACCACCCGAATTTAAGGACAACCTAGACCATGCAGGGATGGACGAAGACGTCGCCCTTCAAGGATGACTTCAGCTTAACGACTTTAGGACAAGCCATACATAGGCGGCCGAGCGTTATGTAAGAGATGTCCTAGAACCACATGGCGATGCATAAGACATGACCAGAGACCACGTGGTACCACATAGTCATGGTCTACTACAAGGAATGATAGCAGAACACAAACCCAGGGCGTGCGAGATCAGGGGTATAAATATGACCTGCCTTGCGCCTCTTCTCTCTCTTGCTACTGCGCTCGCCCCACTCATGGTCACCGATCTGCATCGGTCAGCTGCTCCGGGAGTGGAGCAGCTTCCCCGCCACCTCGACCGTGGAACACTTTCATACTGGTGGACCTCACCCCAGCAAGATTCCACCAAGTTAAGGCGTCCAGCAAGCCTCCTGCTACTACAGTAATTATTACTATTTCTCTTGCTGCCATCTCCAATAAAGGATAGTGTTATCAAACTTCTGCTGAATAACTATTTGTGAGACACCCTCAAAACTGGTACCAGCAGTGGGAACCTATTCTGCACCCCTCACAAGTAGTTGCAGCCATACCCCTCATGAATGGTGCCAGCAATGGAAAACCCATTCTGCACCCCTCACAAGTGGTTGCGGCGATGGGAACCCGCCACGACCTCACAGAGAGACTGATAGGAAACTGTAAGGGGGAGAGATTGCGAGAGAGAAATTGAGAGGGAGAGACTGTGGGGAAAAGATTGAGAAAGAAAGACTAAGAGAGACAGAGAAGGAGAGACTGAGATATTCCCGAGAAAGACTGAGAGAGAGAATGAGATGGAAAGACTGCGAGGGAGAGATTGAGGGGGAAAGGCTGCAATAGACAGAGAGGCTGAGACTTTTGACTTTGATAAGTTAATTGAGACAAGTAGTTACTGAAATAACAAAAAGATGAAGTAACATAGGTTTTCCTCATCCCCATGTTAGTCCCACTTAGCCGCCTGGTTAGCTCAACGGTAGTGTGTCGACTTCACAACCCCATGATCGGCAGATCGAGCCTCGTCCAAGCTCATGAGTTTCCACTGTCACCTGGCGGTTACTGACGTAGCTGGGCACTGCGTTGGGTAAGGACCAAACTCAGATCACATCAACACTCGTTGGCACATTCTCTCCCGAGTCAGCACACGCTGACATAGGCGGGCTTGCCTCAGCGCATACAAGCCCGGCGTAGCATCTGCTCCGCAAATCTGGCTTATCCTTATCTTAGTCCCACTTTGGGCTCCCATATCCATTACAAAAACGTACAGCTATATTAACAAATTGAAGTATATACAGTACATAAGGCAGTGAAATTAGATGAAGCCAAGTATCTACATTTCAGGAGACCGGTAAAACGCTATAGATTCTCACCCTCCCATGATCAGTGCGTTCTTAGGGTCACAATCATATGCATGAATATGCGGCAAACATATATGGTAGCAAAATACAATTATGCTCCTGAATGAAATAATTCATCAGAATGTCAAGAAAACCTTTTTTTTTCAACAGGATATTGCACCATATCTGATCTTCATCTACATCTCAATAAAACCTTGCTCGGGCTATTATAGTCTCAGCAGGAGAGTCAGAGTCCTTGTACATTCACCAGATATAGCTACATAATTAATACAGAATTCTTATACTTCTTCAAAATTCCAATAACCAGGTCATTTCTAATCGTCCAGACAGCCTGTCCGGGGAGAAGAATGTAGTCACATGTCCCAGGTCTTGCAGCCTATGAGCAATCAATCGGCACTCGGTAAAAATGTGCTCAAACACAGGATCCTTGCTATCAAGTGAGTCCAGTGCTCCCCTGCTATCAACAATATCAATATTTTAAAGTGCATTCAATTTTGCACATAACTCAGTCTGTGTCGATGATATATGATTACTCAGTCTAATCCCATTACTTGTGGTAACCACGCCAATCGCACTGAACTCCATCCTCCAGGACCGGTCCATCGCAGTAAACATTAGCAATATCAAGGTGTACTAGACTCTTTATTTTATGACCCTATCTTGAAGTTGACTTGGTTCATACATCCTCTTATTCATACAAAGGGGGATCTGCATTTACGTCAATCTCCTGATCCTCCCATGGTGGCATTTTGGAGGATGTCTGAAGAGAATGACAATAGTCCTTCAAGCCATAATAATCCATATTTTTTTCTCAGCCCCTTCATATATCTTTGTTTGCCTTTATAAAAAATTCTGATATTGTTAAAACCGATTCAACATTGATCTCGCTTAGTCCCTGTGTAATGCTTTGCAACCTTGTTTCAGTTTTCATTATGCCTATCCTAACATTCCTTTGACACTCGATGATAATACTCCTAGCTTCATTCTGCATGGCTTCATGCTTTTGGAGCCTCCATTCAGAGGCTGTAGAAAGTGCTGGTGCTGCATCATCCACCATAAATCTTATTGTTCTGACTTAGACTAGCCTTAGTAAAAGCACCCTATCTCCTATCCTATGACAAGCAAGTGTTCTTAGCGGCCGCAATCATGCCTTGCACTGCACTAGTACATAATTCAATACAGCCTCTTTGGTCAAGGCAGTAAAGCCAATGTACATACCTCGATATGTACAAGTCAACACATTCTCAATTGGTTCGCCATTTAGCGTAAGCGTCACGTTACCTCCTTCTTTACTTCCCCGCACAGGAACCGCCTTGTTGTGGTGTGGGGGTTTGTACTCCTTCCTCGGACAAGCCCACTCTGGATCTGGCCAGTCTATTCCTCCCATTGAGGGGGCTCACACCTGCCCATGTGTTTCCCGTGCGTGGCGCCCCTGTACCGTGGGAGACGGAAGGCCTGGAGGTTGAGCAGTGCTGTGTAGGAGTACGCCCTGCGGCTAGCAACACGCCTCTATGGTCCTCTATTCCAGCAAGATAGGTGGCCTGAACTCGACTCGGTTAGATCAATCGGCTGGTCTCTCTTTTGAGCTAGGCTAGGGTCAAGCAGCCCCTGTCTTGCAGGCAATCGCATGGTCTTGTGAGTGCCATCAACATGAGGCGGGGATTGCGTATATCCTCCCATCCTGTGGATTCTGTGCATGGCCTCAGTGCACAGCTTCCCCTTGTTGGACTCTGTGGTGGGTGGGGGCGTGGGAGGATGAATTGAACAGCTCCTACATGGTTCTACCAATGATCAATCCCGTTGACGAACTCGGCACAAAGCTGACCAAGGCTTTCACCTTGGAGCCTTTCAAGGTCCTCAGTGACAAAAGTAAGAGAATGGGTAAGGCTCTGGCGTCGGTCCAGAGAAAACTCACCCAAGAACCTCGGGCTGGACCCTTCAAACCAGCCCCAGGCTCTGACACGTCTCTAGCATTGGTTCAGACAACAAGTCAAAACAAAACTGGAAGCCAGGTAGGACCCTCCAACCCTCCTGGCCCCACTGCCAAAACTCCCGTGTCGGTTCGGAAGACAAGCAACAAGTGGCCTCGGCCGACTACGGACTCGGAGGGCGAGTCTGTAGCCCTTAGTCGGTTCCCCCAGTTTAGGGTTCCCCCTAAACCTGAAGGATTCAACAACGCTTACCAGATGGTACGGGCTCTGGAAAACCAGAGACAGTGCCGTCTGACGATTAGAATCGCCAGAGACAATGGCATGATAATCGTACCGAGGGATTAACCCACTCTGACCTTCTTCCAGGAGCTCCTGGATGGGCGGAAGGTGAGCCTGTCGGTTCTGACTCCCGAAGAGAGAAAGTCCAAGATGGTGCTTCTTTGCTTCCCTCTGATGTATGATCTTGAGGTCATCACATTTCATCCCAAAGCGGTGGAAGCTTCCCAATTCTCCAAAAGGATGCACCCAACCAGGCAAGTCCTGGTCACTTTGAGGGGAGCCCCAGTTGCGTCCTTAGACCTTAACAATAAGGGCTTCTACAGCCTCAGGACATACATTCCTGCCCCCTCTGTTGCTTCACGTGCCAGAAATATGGGCACCACCAGGCTACTTGCTCTGCAAAGCCAAAGTGTGGTGTCCGTAGTCAGGCACACGGTACGGAGGTGTGCTTCAAAGCACACAAGGAGGGCAAGCAGGACACCACTGCAAAGTGAGGCTCTTCTGCGGCAAGATGTTGTTGCAAAGCGACCAGACTTTGTTCCCGCCCCTCCAGGCACTTATGTCTGGGGGCAGAGCAAAGGGGCAAGGGCTCCCCCCCCCCTCCTAAGAGGAATGACGCACAGCCCCAAGTTAAACCACTGCCGGACACCTCCAACACAAAGGAGTTTCCGGTTCTGGTGGGAGTTCCAAGATGGAAACACACCCAGAAGGGGGCTGGGAACACCACAAAGTCTACCCCAAGAGCAGAGAGACCAACTCTGTTAACAGAGAAGGGCTTGACGCTCCTGCTGACGACAGTCGTCACAGCAGTTGCAACAGCAATGAGGAGGACTAGTGAGGAGACAGAGAAGGCAGTCAAGGTCGCCATGACGGCAATGACTCAGACTGTCACTGCTCTGAAGGAGAGGGAGATGAGTCCTATGGCCTCAAAACCACTCCAACTCAAGGCAAGACTCCTCTCCCCACAAACCCCCATGGCGAGACTTGTCTCCCCACCCAACCTGCAGCCAAGACCACACTGGCAGAGCCTGCGCCCAAACCCCAAAGCCACGATCATCCAGAATGAAGGTAAGGCGACCAGGGATTCTCCACCTCCCAGGAGACCTAGCCCTTCTAATGGCTCGACTTGTCCTGACGACAGTGATGAGTCGAGTGAGGAACTCACCAAGGAGTTGTCAGACTCTGAAATGTCTGACATTACCCACACTGGGGTGTCAGACACTGAGACCGATTATGTCGACATCGTTGACGACACAGACTTAATGGACTCAGAATAGCACAAGAGCTTCTAATCTAAGCATACTGCAGTAGAATATCAACAGCTTTTCCTCAAGGAATGCCCTTCTCCAAGCGATCGTGAGATCTCGGAACATTGACGTTGTCATGCTCCAGGAGACCCTAACAGGGGAATCTGTTCGCTTCTCGGGATATCATCCCTTTGTGCTGCCGAGTACGCAAGGCACCAGAGGTTTGATTATCCTTGTGAAGTCGAATATCCCCGACTCTTTGATTGCCGATCCTGTGCAGTGTGGAGAAGGCGTCGAATTCCTTGCCGTTGAGATCCATTTGGCTGAGCGTCCCCTCAAGCTGTACAATGTATATAGCAGGCCAAAATGTAGGAGCTTAGATATTAGTGAAGTCTGTGCTGCTGTGGCACATGAGCCAATTCTCATAGGAGGAGACTTCAATGCCCACCACCCCATCTTGGCTCCCACTCGGAGTCTTGATGCGGCAGGCTACCACATAGCCGAAGTGCTTGAGTCGTGCCCCGAGATTGGTCTTCTCAACAGCCAGGAACCTACACACGTTGGTGGGGGGGGGGGGTCCTTGACCTTACCTTTGTCACTGCAGCTCTGGTCGAGAGAATTAGTTGGTCTGTGGACAACACTGCCACGAGCAATCACTATGGGATAGTCACCACTATCTTGGATGCTGGCCCGGCACCCGTCCCCCGGCACAATCCTCGATGGAAGGTGGACAGGGCCAACTGCAAAACCTTCCAGAAGGCCCTGGCCAGGTGTCTCAGAACCATTGACTTCTAACTTAACGATAATGTGGATATACTTGAGGCCTGACTAGTAAATGCCATAGACGAGGCAGCCTCAGAGACCATCCCCAAAACTCATCCGTGGTCCAGGTCAAAGACGCCTGGTACCCATCATGACCCACAGTTGGAGGCGGAGAGACTGGCTGCCAGAACAAGTAGCGTCAGCCTACCAGTAGAGTTGAGGGAATGCCAAGAGGAATTGCTTCCAGGCAGGCATGCCCTCATCAGAGAAAAGGCGGTCGAGCCTGATGACGCAGATGCCATGTTCTCTCTGAGGGAATTACGGCAGATGTATAAGACCAGTTCATGGCCAGCCCCGGGTTGTGATGGGATCTCCTACCCCATCATTTCCCACCTAGGAGACTTTCTCGCTACTACAGTATTGGAACAGTGCTGGAAGAGTTCCCATCCCTAAACCAAAGGAGCCGGGACGGTACCGTCCCTTCTCTCCCTTCAGCTGTCTGGGAAGACAGCAGAGAGAATGGTACTGAACTGACTCCAATAGAAGTTGGAACCTCTACATGAACACCTACATGGGTTCACAAGGGGTAAGAGCACTGCTCACAGCATGGACACCTTACTGAGCACTGTCAGCAACTCCAGCTCTGTCAATGTCTTCCTGGACCTGGAGAAGGCTTTTGAACTGGCGAGCCCGCTCGCCATTCAGGAGATCCTGATCCACAAGGGAATCAAAGGCAGACTGCTTGCCTGGATTGGTGACTATTTTCGGAACAGAACTGCCAGAGTTTCAAGGTCACCTTTCGAGGCTCTGTTTAACACCCTCATGTTAAGCATCCTCGACATTTCACTGCCAGTGGGGTGCAAGATCATTTCATATGCAGATGATCTTGCAATTATCTCTGCTGGGAGATGAAATAAGAATCTAACTAGAAAGGCCCACTGTTGTCTGGACCTAATATCTGAGGAATGCCGCAGAGTCAGGCTTAAGATATCAGTAGCCAAATTGAAGGCGCTGAAACACGATGTCCGTGACCAAAGACTGCAAGTTCAAGGGTTAGAACTAGAGTGGGTTCATGTCTTCCAATACTTGGGGGTATGGGTTGACGAGAACCTCACCTGGTCTGAGATTAAATATCTCCTAGACCGGACCAAGGCAAGACTCTCTGTCATAAGAGCTCTGTCAGGGCGGTGCTTAGGGGCTGGGCACCATGTACCAAGATCCTTCTATATGCACGCTGTCCATCCCATTCTGGACTATGCCTCCGTTGCCCTTATTACGGTCAAGCCTGGACTCAGGAAAAGGCTTGACATCATGCAAAACGAGGCCGCCAGGATCATTTTGGGTGCCCTTGGGTGGACTAAGGTTACCAACCTCCTGGACACCCGGATCGATCAGATGGCGGCCCAGTTCTTTGCCAAAGTTTTATAGTCCCCGCCGGGCTCGCAGCTAAGACAAAAAGTGCAACGTCGGCTTGCACAGAGCCACAAATTCTTTGCTAACAACGCCTGGCTGTATCACACAGCCAGGGTGCTGATACGCTTTGAGTTCAAGGAGACACTACTGGTTAAGGGCATGGACCTCCCCCACCCTGACTATGTCACAGCCCTGCCGTGGGCACGATCCTTGATAGAGTTTTCTGTCATGAGCCTGTCAAGGAGAAAGACACAGTACTCATCGCCTCTGTTAAGGGATGAGGCAGAGAGGAATATCGCAGTAATCACTCCGCCGGGTAGTAAAACCTATTTCACAAATGGTTCTGTAGACCCCATCACCCGCACTGCAGGCGCCAGTTTTGCTGAAAGGGGTATAATGAGAGTTATGCGGGTATCTGACAATGCCTCCTCGCTCCAGGTAGTGGCAGTTGCTATTATGGAAGCCCTAGCCCATGCAGCCCAGATGGACAGGTATGTTGTTATACATACAGATTCTAGGGCCGCCATTGACAGCCTACAACAAAGCATGCCCCTTGATAACGTTTATCTTCTGACCACGATTCTCACCATTGCTCAGAGAATCCTGGATCAGGGATCAGGATGACGCATTGTCATCAACTGGATTCCGAGCCATGTTGGTATCAAAGGGAACGACTTAGCCGATAGGTTGACAGAGGAAGGCAGGAAGAAACCCTTGAGTGATCTTATGGTGCATCCTAGCCGGGAACTGCTAAGGCATAAAACGATGGCAGCAGGGCAGGTTAGTGCCCTGCAGCGACATAGAGAGGAAGCGAGAATCTCCCCCTCGGCCAGCTGGTACTCAGACGCTACAGGCTATGTCTCTGATACTCTCCCCAGAATATCAAGGTGTGCTGAAGTCAGTCTGCACAGACTGAGAATAGGCTATCCTTGTGCGTGGCAAATCATAGTTGGCCATGATGAGCGACGCTGTGATCATTGTGGCGCGCCGGACGCCAAATTAGAGCAATATCTGATGGAGTGCGAGCACACTCGTTTCCTCAGTCAGGGCCCAGAGACGACAGCCGCCGGGCTGGTTAGACGGCTATGCCTGTCGCTTACCCCCTGGCAACTGGAGGGCCTACAGGCGATCCGACCGCCACGGTAAGCATTCAGTTATGATGATCAGATGAGTCAGCACTTATAGCTGACAGAGGCCGGGCCGCCTCGTCCATATAGCCCGGGCGAAGCGACGTCTTCGCAAATCTCTCTGAACTGAACTGAATTGGTTGATGGTGGCCAGTATACCACGATGATAAATGTGGGTGTCTCCCATGGCGCTATATAGCCCGGGCGAAGCGACGTCATCGCAGATCTCTCTGAACTGAACTGAACCCTTGTTTACTCTGAAAATTCGATTTTTCGTTGTTAGTGACCAGTCCCAATGTTTTAGCAGGACTAGTAAATCTGTCCAGCGCCGTTTGCAAGCGGCGGTGTGAACGGTCTCTTTTATTAATAGAATTGCCGTGTGAGTGTATTTCTCTGAAGCTGCTGTTCTATTCATTATTATATTACACAGCATTGGGCTTAATATACCTCCCAGTAAAGTGCCCAACTCGACGCCGTTCTTGGCGTTACCATCATCCGGCATTCGCATTCCTCGTGGTGGGCCCTGTAATCACGCATTAGGGAGCGGTATACTCTCCTCCCTCTGCACGTCAGGTTGTCTAGTGGCATTCCTCTTGCCTTTTCTTCGGTTCTCTTCTGGGGAATTTATTTCCATTCTTGGCCTCGCCATGCATACCGGAGACCCTTATTGATCTTTGCTCTGCAGATTCTGGAATCATGTTTTCTACTACAGAACCTGCATTTGGCATCCAGCTGACAGGTTCACGATTTGTGTCCCCCATATGCAACGCCTGAGGCACAAGACTGGTGGCTCTTACATACGGCACCACTCTCCTGTATCCCGCTCCAAATATGAATACCTTCTCTAGGATTTCCCATGAGGGTAATGAGCTGGCTCTGCTCGCAACGCATGCCTTTTCACTCAAACAAGCCTGTCATCGAACAGAGTCTGGGTCCCAGTCTTGTGGGATACTGGACTTTGAGGGACAAGCAGCACTGTCTCCTTGTAGCCTCTTCGGTCCGTATCGTAAGATCTTCCTTTGGTTTCCGTCAGGACTGGCTCAAAACTACGATGTTCTCGACCCAGTTCCATGAACCACTGGTTGATTTCCATGGAGTCCATTTTGTAAGATTATTGAAATAACAGCCTTCTTCTACCATTCCCCCTGCCGTGATTCTGGTCCCCGTGTGTTGCCCCACTGGTTTCTACGACGTCATTCTTCTTCATTTTTCCTCTCTTTCACATTCACTTTCTGTGTCGCTGGGGTTTTCAGTCTTGCCATCCCTTCCTCGTCTGTTGCTTACCGCATATTCATCTGTTTGAAGTCCGTTAACGTTATTCATTTTTTTCCTCCCCGTATCGGAAACGAGGGACGGCGATGTGACAATACCAGCCATGATGACATCTGGTGACCTGATATCATTCCGCAAAATAGAAATCTGTGCTTCTCTGTGGTCGCCAGCAAACCTCCTTGCAGGTTTATGCTGATGCGATGAACTATTATCACACGTTTTCTTTCAATAAGTAAATAAGTAAATTTGTGCCACGTCCTCAGTTACTATGGTGACCATGCACAAATCTGCACCGAAATATAAATGTTTAATGGTTTACCCACTATCTACTGTTTTTAGGTAATTAATTAGACTCCCACGACTAAGTAATAGATAATACACAAATATGCAAATAATTTATACATCTGTATTCTAAAACTGGTAACAAAATGTTGGATAAAATTATACTCAAATAATTTTTGGAAAATTTTCATATACAACACATGTTTAAATGTAATTATTTTCCTTATTAAAACTATTAGAGTCTGCATGATATATATACTACTTATATCATGTTACAGCATTCTTCAACATAAAAACGCCACAATTTGCTCCAGATTTCTTTTGAAAAGCATTTGAAATGCTATAAATCCCCAGATGTTACTGTCAAATCCTATTTTGTGGCAACAGTGTTTGGTAAAACCCTTGCCTTGAAAAATAGTGTAGTGGGACCCCCCCTACACACACACAGTTTTCAGAGTAGTCACTGAAGTAAGAAAAAAATGATGCTGCACTAGATCTTTACGAGTGATCATGACAGCCTGCAACAAAGCACGCCCCTTGATAACATTTACCTTGTAACCACAATTCTCACCATTGCTCAGAGAATCCTGGACCAGGGAAGACGCATCATCATCAACTGGATCCCAAGCCATGTTGGTATTGAAGGGAACGACGTAGTTGACAGGTTAGCAGAGGAAGGCAGGAAGAAACCCTTGAGTGATCTTGTGGTGCATCCTAGCCGGGAACTGCTAAGGCGTAAAATGATGGTTGCAGGGCAGGTCGGTGCCCTGCAGCGACATAGAGAGGAAGCGAGAATCTCCCTCTCGTCCAGCTGGTACTCGGACGCCACAGGCTATGAGTTGCTGATAATCTCTCCTAGAATATCAAGGTGTGCTGAAGTCAGTCTGCACAGACTGAGAATAGGCTACCCTTGTGCGTGGCAAATCATACCCACTATTGGACAAGATGAGCGAAGCTGTGAGCATTGTGGTGCGCCGGACGCCAAATTAGAGCACCACCTGATGGAATACGAGCACACTGCTTCCTCAGGTAGGAGACGACAGCTGCCGGCCTGGTTAGACGACTATGCCTGTTGCTTACCCCTGGCAACTGGAGGGCCTACAGGCAATCCGACCGCCACGGTAAGAGTTGTTATGATGATCAGATGAGTCAGCACTTATAGCTAATAGAGACTGGGCTACCCCATCCACACAGCCCGGGTGAAGCGACGTCTTCGCAAATCTCTCTGAACTGAGCTGAATTAAATTCAGCGATGATGATCAGATAAGATTAGATAAGATGAATCAGCACTCATAGCTGACAGAGGCCGGGCCGCCTTGTGCATATAGCCCGGGCAAAGCGACGTCTTCACAAATTTGTCTGAAGTGAAGTGAAGTGAAGTGATCATGACAGATCTGCTGGCCTATTCAGATTATTTATACTTGAATAATAAGAACTTGGTATAATTTTATAAATTCATCATGTTTGAAGATCTTTTTATTACTTGAAAAACATACTTTACAAATGTTTAGACCTGATTTTACAAGTGAATAGAACCTTTTTAGTATTTTAAGGTAGGGTGGGCCTCCACTATTCAATGCTGCCCAGCATGTCTTCCTTGGAGCTATATTTAAATGTCCAATTAAAGTAAAGAAGACTTTTCTTATTCTAATGCTACCCCACATTTACTTCAGTCTAGTGAGATTTCATAAGGCTTTTTTTTCTTTTTTGGGTAGTTATTACTATGAAATTAATATTTGTATAATTAAAATAATGATATATAAGAATATTTATTCAGGGGAAGTGGAAATTCAAAAGTTACTATTTTCTTCACTGTAATACTACTTTTCAACAACTTCATTAATTTTTCAGTTACAGTTAAGGAAAACCATACATAAAACTAATAAAAATATATTGTATTTAATAATATAAAAGAGATAATAAAGAATAATTGTTTTCCTTTAACAATTTCCACAAAACATGGCCTTATATAAGAGAGCAGGATAATCTGGGTCAATACAATCTCAGCTTTACAAACTTCACTGACAGGGAAATGGCAATTTGGTTCACTTTACATGTTTTCTAGAAACCTGTCTTCTAACACATCAATATTTCTAAAGGAAATGTATGTTTCATTAACTTGAACCAAAAAGAATAATCTATTTGAGAGGAAAAATTAAACAACGTCTGGTTACTAAACATTTATTTTCTTTAAAAGCTGAACCAATAATAACCCATTTATTCAGCATTGTTCTAAAAATTCATGATATATATGGGAGCTAATAAATATTAAAAAAAATAGTGAAATGCATATTCTATTCATAAATGCAAATTTCAAGTAAGTAAAATGAAATTACTAAAAGTACCTATGGAATGATATTTTTGCATTGAAATTCTTAAATCAAACTAGTTTTGGGAATAAGCTTCATAAATACCTTATCCCAACATTGATAAAAATGTAGGATTTAAAGAAGCTTCAAAGAAATACTGAAGAATTCAAGAGAGCAAAGAACACATTACAAGAGAAAAAATAAAAGAGTCAAAGTTAAACAGAAATTACATAATTAATTACTGAATGACTAGTTTTCAAATGAGCAACTAACAAAAAAACAAGCAAACGGCATAAACCACAATGTTAACTCCTCTTCAGAAGAAAAAGATATCACTGTTGAAACGTTCCCTAGACCACAAGAACAAAATAGGTGCTCTTTATCATCATTATCTATAGTACTACCAACAGCTCGCCAAGTATCTAGGAAAGGGATGGTATACCATACATCACATACAGATAGATACGTAATAAAATCTTAAAAGAGAGAGAGAGAGAGAGAGAGAGAGAGAGAGAGAGAGAGAGAGAGAGAGAGAGAGAGAGAGAGAGAGAGAGAGAGAGAGAGAGAGAGAGAGAGAGAGAGAGAGAGAGAGAGAGAGAGAGAGAGAGAGAGAGAGAGAGAGAGAGAGAGAGAGAGAGAGAGAGAGAGAGAGAGAGAGAGAGAGAGAGAAAGAGAAAGAGAAAGAGAAAGAGAAAGAGAAAGAGAGAGGAAAGGAAAAGAGTGAAAGAATGACAGAAAGAGAGAAATTAGGATATAATCTGCACTGACAAGAATCAATAATTTCAAGAATAAGAACAATTCATGACAATGAAAAGTTCGATATGATCAGGTTGCAGCTCAGGAAACAGACTATACATTTCTAAACTATAGACTCAAAACATATAAAAACAATTTTGTGCATTACCAAGTTCACAAAATAATATTGTCTGACCTTTATATGAATGGCAGTTCAATGATCACACTGTGTTTTAAATACCATTTGTAATACACAATCCCAGGTACTAAATACACATTTGACTTTAGAAAATGGTTATTAATATCCTGTACAAAACTACCATTTCCTATATGATGAAAACATTTCAAGGCATAATAGACTTTTTGAGGAAGCATTGAACATACAATTTTAAACACTGATGAATGTTGTAACGACAGTAATAGGAAAATAACCTACTTCATGATTAAATAGATATAAATGTTAAATATACTGCATGACACAGGAGCCCTTTTATAACAAAGGTAATGTCAGTGACATTCTATGATTGATAAAAATTGCTAATTCCAGAACCTTTGGAAGACTGATAAGTTATATACCCTGTTAGATACAATATGTTATCACAGGCATTTTTTGATATAATAGGCCAGTTTACAGTGAAAACATATACCTTAAATTTGTTTTTTTTTAATTAAGCATTTCTGCTTAACCTCTAGCCTTCATTCTTTTAAGTTCCTTGCTCTTGTGTTAAGTGAAAATTGTGTATTTCTTGAAATGCTCATTACTATTATGAAATATGACTTCTTCAGTAATACGAGGTATATATCCTTTTTTATACACATCTTCCCAAGAGGCAAATCTAATTCAAGTTTCATCCCAGTACTGATAATCACGATTCCTGTTGGGGCGTTTCTTCTTACGTCTCCTATGTGTCCACAAGAGATGACGAGTATCATATGCTACATCTCCAATGTCCTTCCTGACAACCTCTTTTAGAAGATCAAGTTCTGGGAAATCAAGACTGTATGGTGCCTCTACATGTCTTTTACGTCTTTCTTCATCATGGGCCTTATTTTTCTTTTCCCTTATATTTTCTTCTGCAACCTTCACTTTATTTGCAATTATCTTATCCTTTTGTTTATTTTGGGAACTGGCTGCTAAAACCTTTTCACTTTCTTGCTTCTCAACTCTGAAATTATGACCAGCAAGTCCCTGTGTTTGAGTCTCTTTCTGGACATAACTTTTGATGACTGGAACTTTGAGGGGAGGCTTTCTTTGCTTGGATTGTTGCTCATTCATCATATTTGAATTCAAAGGACTATCTTGATTGGACTGCCAATTCTGAGGTTCCTCTAAATGAGTAGATGCTGCTTTCTGAGCATTATCACCTACTGAATTCTTGCCAACATCAATCAATATGGGGTCTTCCTTCTTATTAGGGATAGGCTCTGCTGCCATATTTCCTATGTGTGGTTCTTTTTTACCTGAAATCTGAATGTGTTTACTAGGCAAACCTGGTGGTCCTGCTTTAATTTCTGCAACTTGTTCATTTTGTTGCTTTTCTGAATGAACTTCATTAATATTGTTTACAGAATGACC
Organism: Penaeus japonicus; assembly: GCA_017312705.2. Taxonomy (NCBI): domain Eukaryota; kingdom Metazoa; phylum Arthropoda; class Malacostraca; order Decapoda; family Penaeidae; genus Penaeus; species Penaeus japonicus. The sequence continues at coordinate 231,958 of BOPN01000702.1, read as the reverse complement.
ATGGTACTCCTGTCTAGCTGCCTGGTTACCACCTGGAGCTCCTTGTGCTGGTAGTTTATTACTAGCAGGTAATACTTGGTTACCAAAAGGCACCTCTTGGTTACCTCCAAAATCTACCTGACCTCCACCATATGCTCCTTGGCCAGCAGCATATCCTGCAATGTTCATTACATTTACTTGGTTACCTGTATTTGCCAATGCAGGCTGAATACCTCCTTGTACAATCTGTCTGTCATTTTGTATTGCAGATTTACCCATTTCTAAATCTTGTGGACTAGCTCCTACTGATATCTGGTCTCCATGAGGTATTTGTCTTTCTGCATTGATCTGGCCACTCTGCAACTCAGCTGGTTGATTCAGAACAGGCAGATTGACTTGATATGCATTCTTAGGCTGCAGATTAGCAAATGCTGGCAAAGATTCTGGATTATCCTTCAGAAGAGAAGACTTCAAGTCATGAGAAATCACTGGCTCAACCTGATTTTGAATTAACTGTGCTTGGTCTGCATGTCCTTGAAGATTAGCTGGGACACTATCAACAGCATGCAGATTTGCATCATTATTTCCTTTAAGTTCTTGATCTTTTTTCTTTGCATCTTCCTCCTGTTTATTTTTGTGGTCCTTTAATTCCTTTAGAATTTCTTTCTGTTCAGCCAAGATCTTCTTTTGTTCTTGCTGCTGTTCTTCAATCTTCTCTAAGAGTTCTGCTTGTTTCTTTTCTATCTGATCTACCTGTGTTTTCTTCACACTATCCCCCTCCTCTTTATTTTCTTTTTCTTCTTTCTGAATGGCATCAGGGTGTAAAGTATCTCCCATAGTCTTATCATCTTTAACTTCCAAAGTTTTTCTTAGACTATCATCTTTAGCATCTAAACCTTGTTTTTTCTCATCTTTATTCTCCACAGGTTTATCTTCTCCCTCCTGCTTTCCCTTTTCATCCTTTTGTTCTAGTTTCTGTTCTTCAAGAATATCTTTTTTCTCTGTTTCTTCGGGGGGTGGTTCTGGTGCAACTGGTTCCTTCCTCGTGGCAGAGTTGTCAGCAGACTGGGAGGCTCCTACTGCTGATTTTACAACATCTGTGAAGAAATAATGAAGTTATGTTTTTCAAGTATTTGATATTTAAAAGAAAATAAGAAGTAAATATGATTATGAGTATTAAAAAAGGATGAGTAATTTAAGTGAGTTTTGGGTTTGTTTTTAAAGTTAACTATCCATAACACCATTAACCTTTCTGCATAAACAACATG
>BOPN01000702.1:195711-200711 GCA_017312705.2 Penaeus japonicus | reverse complement strand
TGAGATAAAAATAAGGAAATGGCAGCCATAAATAAGCACCAAAGATTTTTTAATGTTTAGATTTTACTCTACAGATTTTCCATTGCAGTAATATAAATGAACTTCAAACTGTAAAAAATGTAAAAATTAAGATATTTCAATTTTTGTTGCTGCTGTGATGTGAGAAGTTTCAACAAACATAAATTAACCCATTCACGACGGGGGCATTCCAGCCTTGCATGTCACAATGCCGGGGCTCTCGAACGCATAGGCCTAAATCAGTTAAATAAACGACGCCATATCGCGTCCCTAGCGAACCGGCCTAATATGCGCGGTACAGTGTTGTACCACCCGTCACGAGAGGGTTAATATAAAAAATTGGTTCTTAGAATTCCTACCCACACACACACCCTCATTTTCTATTTCTAAGTTTCACATTAAAATCAATCTTTTGTGAAATGCACCTCTCTAGGTGAGACAACAAAAATTAGTAAGACTGACATTCACAGAATCACGTAACAAGTCTTAGCATATATTTAGCTTAATTATTCGCACTTTTGTATGGTCCTGATATGGTGCAGATGAGAAGATGGCAACTGTTAACACATTTTTCTGAATCATTATCAATTTCTTTTAAGTTACATCTCTTGTGTAGGCTATGCCTAGATGATGGCTTGATTTCATTTTGACTATTATCAATGTTTATGTATGTAATATAATAAAGAATAATTTTACCTAGAATTCTTTCTTGATCCCTGCACTCAAATATATATATTACTGCAAACAGTGAGAACCAATGATAAAGTAGGAGACAGCTCCTTATAACCAAGGTTTGTCAGTGATGTGGCTAATGTGATATTTATCTACTCTGCTTCCAAGGAAAGAAATTAATAATGGCAAAGCACTAAGTATCTTTAGGAAAATACTATAAGACATACAGTATACATTGTAATAGTATTGTTATAAACCTAGGGGCGTATCCAAGAAAATCAGTCACAAATCCACCTTGTCACAACTTGCACTATGTATCTTTAGGAAAATAACATAAGACTAAAATCTGGCTAAGTATACACTGCAATAGTATTGTTATAAACCTTGCACCATATCCAAGAAAGTCAATCACAAATTTACCCTGTCACAACTTACAACACCATAGCAGTTGTGACTGCCACTACGTACCAATCCCTGAAGTAGTTCTAATTACTACTGTGAATAAACAATAAAATGGAAAGTCCAATGCCCTCATCCTCACCTTTTCCCTAAAGGCTAATTTTGGCTCTACTGAAACAACAGTGCTGGAAAAATCAGTTCCTAAATGGCATGAAGTGTTGAAATGAAAGACATCTTCAGAACTGACACTGAAACCTTATAGACGTGATAAAATCTGACACTACTTGTCGCTCAGTAAAACCTACTTTAACCCATTGGTTGCGGATGGCATGATTTGCTGTCAAGGCAAGCATCGATTGTAAACGTGGATGGCATGATATCATAACAAGATATGGGCTAACCCCAGCGCGGAAGGCGCAATATCCTCCGGTGGTTAGAGATAATGGGGGAACAAGGGAACGCCCTACACTTTATATTTTCTTATGCTATGTCATTTAGGACTTCATTTCCACATTCCTTGTTTCAAAGTCATCCCATATTACCTGATTGGTTGAAATATCACACCACATATAATACTGGGTGCTAGACTGTGGTTAAATTCTGAATAAAAATCCAGATCTCAATTCAGCAGACCACTACACACAATGGACTCCATTGCAGTTCAGTTCAGTTCAGACAGATTTGCGAAGACGTCACTTCGCCCGGGCTATATGCACAAGGCGGCCCGGCCTCTGTCAGCTATGAGTGCTGACTCATCTTATCTAATCTTATCCATTGCAGGATCATCTTCAAAAGAAGTCTTTTTTGAATTTTCAGTTGAGGAGGGGGATGAAGTAATTGAAAACTATGTCCCTCTCTCTAGACAGAGTCAATCGGAGGATCTGGATCCACCACCTTTTCTTTCCTCTGATGATGAATTTGTCTGTTCTGCTGTTCATAACAGTAGTATCGACTCCGATGAGTCATTATCGGAGTATGCAAACTGTGTTATTTTACGAAACTCACCAGGTACCACCTGCTCAATAGTAACATTGACTCCAATGAGCCATTATCAGAGTATGCTAACTGCATTCTTTCATGAAATTCACCAGGAACTCCTGGGTTCAAGTGGCACAGGAAAGAGAAAGTGCCCCGGAGGTTCTGCTTTACGGTGAGACACGGCTTGAAGGTAAACCTTGCAGTTCAGTTCAGTTCAGACAGATTTGCGAAGACGTCACTTCGCCCGGGCTATATGCATAAGGCGGCCCGGCCTCTGTCAGCTATGAGTGCTGACTCATCTTATCTAATCTTATCCATTGCAGGATCATCTTCAAAAGAAGTCTTTTTTGAATTTTCAGTTGAGGAGGGGGATGAAGTAATTGAAAACTATGTCCCTCTCTCTAGACAGAGTCAATCGGAGGATCTGGATCCACCACCTTTTCTTTCCTCTGATGATGAATTTGTCTGTTCTGCTGTTCATAACAGTAGTATCGACTCCGATGAGTCATTATCGGAGTATGCAAACTGTGTTATTTTACGAAACTCACCAGGTACCACCTGCTCAATAGTAACATTGACTCCAATGAGCCATTATCAGAGTATGCTAACTGCATTCTTTCATGAAATTCACCAGGAACTCCTGGGTTCAAGTGGCACAGGAAAGAGAAAGTGCCCCGGAGGTTCTGCTTTACGGTGACACACGGCTTGAAGGTAAACCTCAATACCTCACAATTGCCTCACAAGTTTTTGCAGGTTTTCTTCACCAAAGAGATGATTAACATCATCATGGAAGAAACGAACTAGTAAGTTCCCACCCCCTTTATTTCGAAAATGATGCATAAATTCATGATGGTGTCAATACACTGTCATTCTATAAAATTCTATTCAATGTTTATCATCCATTACAGGTACTTTGAATATCACCCAAGTTTGGTGAGAGGCCACAAATGGAAGTGGATGCCCATGATTCTCCCTGAACTACAAGTGTGGATCGCACTACGCTTGATGATGGGCATATCCCCAAAGCCGCGCCAAGCCCAGCATTGGTCAAAGGATGAGCTTCATGGGGCACATTTTTTTTACAAATTCATGCCTCCTGATAGATTTGACCAAATATCCTCTTCTCTCCACTTTGCAAGTGACGAAGCTCACGACGATGACAACAGGCTGTGGAAGCTCGGCCGGATAGTCGAGCTTCTCCAGCAACAATGTTAAACAGTATATATTCCACCACAATCTATTACTGTTGATGAAAGCCTTTGGAAGTTTAGAAGCCACCTTAGATTTGTAACCTATAACCCATCAAAAAGATCTTGGTTTGGGCTCAAAATTTACAAACTTGGTGTTTCGTCTGGCCCCACATGTGGTTACAGTTGCTCTTTCAATTTTTTTAAGGATCAGGATAAGGGGGAGCTACCAGCGTCACATAAGGCCATCACCGACTTGATGGAGTCGGCAGAAGTTCTCGACAAAGGTTACAGTCTTTACATAGATAATTGGTACACTTCCCCTACACTTTTCCACTGGATCCAGGGAAAGAATGTATGCGGGACTGTGTGGGCAAACAAGAACTTTATGCCTCGTGACTTTCAGGGCAGGCTAAAGATGAATGAAATTGAAAGGAGGAGCACAGCAACTGACAAGCCGTGTCTGAAGTAGATGGACAAGAAACCCATCCATATTCTATCCACTATGCACACTTCTCATATGGTGGAAACTGACTAAGTGAACAGGAAGGCAAAAAAGGTTATAAAACCAGTGGCAATTATTGACTACAACAATGGAACGAAGGGCGTAGATGTTGGGGACCAACTGGCATCATCTTATTCAGCTGTCAGACATAGCCTGAAATGGTACAAAAATGGTTTTCATGAACCTTTTTGACATGACCATGGTCAACACTTTCCTCCTGTTCAAGGAAGTAGGTGGGGACATCTGACAGCACCTGATATTCAGGCAGGAGGTAGTGAAAAGCCTCCTGCATGAATATCTCCCTGAAACACCACAGTACAGCGGCTGAGGATCCCAGAGATAGAAGGAAAAAAGTACAAGCGCTGCCATGTGTGCTATACACAAGGCAAGCAAAAGATGACCAAGGCCCAGTGCCTTATTTGCTAAGTACCCCTCTGTGTCTTCAAGGATTGCCACAATTAAGGTCAAATATTGACGTGGCAGTCTAAAGATGTATATAGTTCATTTGTTTATATGCAAATAAATGTATGTGTTTCACTCCCTTTTTTATCCCCCACATGATATTCCAAGAACAAGAAGCTCACAAAAGTTTCTAGAATACGCTTTGACATTGGTAGAATGAAACAATTACCAATTATCCAACCATTTCTATCGTTTCTGAAAAAAAAAAAAAACGATGCAAGTCCACTTTTCTGTTTACTATCAAACAATGTTATGTAGATTCATAGGTATAATCATATCATAAAGAGCTAATATAGAGAGTTACAAATTATTTCATTACATTATCACATTGCTGATCTCTTCAAAAGACTTGCTATCTGAGTCTAAAATATTGAAAAAAATATTATTTTCATACCTCTCCAGTTTTCCTACAAAATAGGAAACCGATGTCAAACTGCCTCGAGCTTAGCCACCCACACTGCACAAGCATAAGATAAATACTGCTACAGAACTCAGGACCATATATGATAATGCTGCCACAAGGTGCACTAATGCACTAATTTAAAAAACCACAATCAATGGGTTAACCCATTCCCGACGGGACCAATCCGGCTTAGAAAGACCAAAATTTCGGGACTCTTGAACGCATAAGCCTAACGCGTCGGGATTCTCGGCCGGGCTGGACAAAATACCGCGTCCCCGGCGTGTGGCCCACAAACCACTAGACGTGATATCTAGTCACCCGTCGTTAACGGATTAATGGAACTACGGTAATATTTCTTGGGATGTCTGATAATCTC
>BOPN01000702.1:183211-188211 GCA_017312705.2 Penaeus japonicus | reverse complement strand
GGGTGTACTAGCCGCAAGCGAGTGCTGCACGCCTGATCACCCAGCACGCCGGCCTTGACTAAATATCTCATTGCCAGCGTCTGACCCAAAACCCACTGAACATGATAGCAAGTCAACCGGCATGAATGGGTTAACCCATATATGACAGGGCAATTATTTTCTACGTGTGAGGTCCTTCCCAGCTCAATGCCAGGCTACACCTCTTAGAGCACTTTTTACCTGCCCAATTTTATTGGATACTGATAGCCATTTTATATTTAAGTTCTTTTTTGATCAGTGTAGCACAATATATCTAAACAAATGCAAGTGCAATGAGTATGTACATATGTAACTATGTAAAACATTATCTGGCCGGAGCAAAATATTCCAAAGATGTGACTGCTCATCATCTGGTGCAAATGGTTTAATGAGATATATGTCAACTAAGTTTTCAGCATCCACACCCATCATAACAGAACCATATCCCTATGCCATTTGTAGGTTCTCCTCCTCCTCCTGAACCAATCATACAGTCATAATTCCTACCTCCTCCTTTTTGTAAATGAAAAGTAGCAAGTATGAAGAAGCAATTCTAGTAATGTATAGCATATTTCATGCAGCCAAGTCCCCCATCATTTCTTCTCCTCCATTTCCTCTCTTCCACTATTTAAATATCTAAATGTATCCATATAACAATATTTGTGTTTTATATGATAAATGTAGGGTTTTAGTTCCATTATTCATGTTTTATTTGCATGTTCATAGTGAGTAACGTTCTTTATCATAAGTGATGGGTAACCACAATAACTTAATAATTTTGATGCTAAGTTGTGGTATGTACTTGTTACATGACAGTGAAATATGCATTTTCAGGTGTGTCTGTTCTGCAGCTGGGGGACAATAGATAAGTTGGAAGTTCTGCAGTCTTTAATAGTGAAATGAATATGACAGCTGAGTCACATCAAACAAATCTTGTGGCCAGATTTAAGTGGTTTTGATTAAATTTTTCATCAGATATTAAATATCAATTCAAGAGAGGGATTTTCACAGATTTTTAAAGGGAATGTAATCAAATACATTTTTATTTAAATTGATGATGCTGGGGCATTTTTGGCACCACCCAGTCTTAGCACCGGGGTATTTCAAGTGCAAAGGCTATTCACCTGCTCTGGCTGGCCATCACTGGTAGCACCCATCAATGAGAGTTTTACCATTTTATGTAGAACTAAAAATTTTGCTTTAAGTTGTAAAAATGATAATAATAATAATGATAATAGTAATAATAACAATAATGATAACAATATTAATAACAACAATAATAATAGTAATAATAATAACAATAAAAATATGCAAAAGAAAAAGAACAAACATAAAATCAATTGTCATTATACTCTGGGAGAGAGGCTGAAAACAAAGAGGGACTAAGAGAATTCAGTCAATCAATCAAGAGATAACGCAGGGATGGGCACATTGCCTCATCTACTCTGCATTTCCAGCAACAAGGATCCCTCCTAGAAAACCTCCAGGCAGAGGCATGGCCTATCCTTACTTCCTCACAACAGGCATGATAGATTTGCCCTAGCCATGACTTCCTTGCTCATCTCATGGGCCCTCCTCCACCCAGGGTGGGAAAGGTGGAGACAACCAAGTGGGTGGGAGTTAAGCCAGTTATCCGTAAAGTCTGGGAACTATGCAAGTAACAGGTCCTAAGCCAGTCTCACCATGATCCAGTGTATGGACCTGTTACAAGAGGTGTTAAGATGTAATTCCACGGCAAAAGAACAAAGTCCAAGTCTCACTGCTGTACAGGAAAACAGGCAGTATGAGAGCCTTAAAACACATAGCTTGGTCTTTCTGCACCAGATACCAACATCTCCTGGTCCTGGTCTAAAACACCAGGGTCATGGACTACACTACCAAAGTACATAAAACTTTGTGAATTCTTATCTACTTGAATGGGTTCTCTTAGCAAATTCCCAAACCTCTCAATCTTGATCTTGGTCCTAGATACCTCCAGACTCAAGGTTTTTGGGGTTCAGCTCATCATGGGCTTGAACCTCAAGCCCTCATTGAGGCACTACTGATCAACTGACCCCCAGTATGGCCTGCCCGCAATCCCGTAAATAATGACAAGAGATAGGCTCAAGGGACAAAGGCAATCTTCCTGCTTTAACCCATTGGAGCCGGTTGACGTGGTGACACGTTTTGTGGTTTTTGCGTCAGACGCCCGGGACGAGATATGAGGGCAAGCCTGGCACTCAGGTTGAGCGAGCGGGCAGCCCAGGCTCGCAGCTTGTGCATCCGAGAATCTTGAGGCGTCAGGCTTATGCTTTCGAGAACCCCAGTATTGCGACCGTGCAAAGCCAGAACGGCCCCGGTGTGAATGGGAAGGCCAACATTGACTTGAAGGGTGCCGCAGACCTGTTTGGGAAAGGTTATGAAGTACACACCAACAACTAGCTCCCCAACCCTTTTCCATGACCTGCAGGGCCAGCATACGAATGCAGTTGGCACAGTGGAGGCCAACAGCAAGTTTAAGGCGACAGATCTGTAGGAGTAGGCTCGCAGAGACATGGACTACCACAGCATAGCATTGAGTATGCTGGCCCTTTGTTGGGTCGACAGGCTGTTCACGGTGGCAAGATGGTCACCTTCACCAGCTGGAGTGAGCAGCAGCACACCAAGCCCATGGAAGTGGCAGACTACAACTCCTGCATGAGTTATTTGAACAAATAACTGGCTTAGTCTTAACCGACCACTCGCAAGTCCATGAAGTGGTACAAGTCTTGATTTACCTTTTCAACATGGTGGTCATCAATCTTTCCTGGGGCACAAGGCACTGCAAGGGCGTATGACTCAGCTTGACCTGAACTGTTCCCATAACTGCAATAGCGTAGGTATATTCCAGGGTGCTAAAGAGCACTTACAAATACTAGTACCAAACAATAAGTACCGACGGTCCATGTTTGCTACTCTCGTGGTAAGAGTAAAGAGACCTAGGTTTTCTGCAGCGCTTGTGGTGTTCCAATCTGCCAGTTTGATTGTTTCCACAAGTATCATAAACTTGTAGAACAGCTAACCTGGTCTCTTTCCTTTTGCCATAAGAGTAACATAGTATATATATTATAAAAATTCTAAATAATAATAAGAAAAAAACTGCAACATACACTATCTTTATCCTCCTATCATATGATTAGTATTCTTTTTCATGGAGTGTATACTACATAAAGAGTAAATATATTCAGTCTATTACAACTCTTACACACCTCATCAAAAGTGTAAAATATACATTTGAATATGACAAAACAGTATAAAATTGTATGTACAAACTCTCACAATGGCCTGGATGCAAGAAATATTCCCTGGCAAGAGGACTAGCAGGGTTCAAGGAGTGAATCTGGATTGCTCCAGTCTATGGTGCCTCAGCAGATAGGCTCTCATACATCTCAGACGGTTGAGCATGCAAACGTTAGTAGTTCAACAGGGAAGCTACAGCTACATGCCTTTCCATCATTCAGTTTGGAGATCACATCCCCAATTTCTGTCAGGGAGGCAGGTTCCTTACTGATGGGGGAATTAGGTGCTGGGATCATGACATCACCCATGTTTAAGCCAACCATCGGTAGCTCAACCCGGAGGAGCAGCTCAAAATACTCAGCCAAACACTCTCATTCCTCAATAAGACTTGAGATGATCCATTAATCCTGCATCCATTCTGCACTTCCTAGGCCGGCGATCTAGACATTGGCGTCCCGTTGGTGTCACCAACCTTGAGCGGCGATTTTAACACTTTTTCCCAAGAGTAATTTTGCCATTTATTTCTGACCCACCGTAAAAGGCAAAGTCGGGGGGGTAGGGGGGGTAAAGAAGAGGAAAACAAAGAAGAAAACAAAAGAAAATCGGCAGAGTAAATTGGAAAGGGAGGGTAGAGGGGGCTGTAGGGGTGGGTAGAGGGGGCTGTAGGGGTGGGCTAGGGGGGTAATGGGGGGTAGGGGGGTAAAGGGGGGGAGTAGAGGGGGTAAAGAAGAGGAAAAGGAAAGTGGAGTTTCTTATGTAAATGAGGGGGTATGTGGGCGTGACTATGATGTAAATTGCTTGCCTTCGATGTCGGGAAGACCGACAATGAGGAATGCCCCTTCTCCTCACCACTACCTCTTCCAGACCACAGCAGGTCGAAGCGAGGAGGTGGAGATGAGCTAACCTGATCCTGAGTTTCCTGTGATGTCCGACTGTGAGTTGGAGGACGACTCTGATTCGGACTTCGACCTTGAGGAGCTGGATACTGATGACAACGACTGGGAGGAATTGGAGTATGTCTCTGGTCTTGACAGCTCCATTGACTCCGACCAGCCGCTCTCCGTCACTCTCGAACACCTCGCAAAGGAGAACGCCCCTGGAACCTTACACTTCGAGTGGAAGAAGAAGGAGAATGTACCTCGCCGCTTTGCTTTTGCTGGCCGCCCGGGCGTCAAGATTGACTACCTGAGCGCAGACTCATCAGTGAAGGAGGTATTCGACTGCTTTACTCCACAGCTGTGGGAGAAGATGATGGAGGAGACCAACCGGTACGCCGAGCAGAACCCACTCGCCTCTTCACCGCACATGAAGAAGTGGAGTGTCACGGATGTTGCGGAGCTTCAGAGGTACCTGGTGCTTCGCATGCTCATGGGTGCCCAGCCCCGCCCTTCCTTCCGTGACTACTGGTCGACAAACCCGCTCCTTCTATGTTCCGTTTTTCTGGAGACGATGACCCGTGATCGTTTTGATGCCATCACGGATAACGAGGACCCCTGCGCTGCCGACGACCGTCTGTGGAAGCTCCGGCCTGTCATTGACTGCTTCGGGGAGCAGTTCAAGACCGTCTTCACGCCGGAGCAGAAGGTGACTGTCGACAAGAGTCTCTTCGCCTACAGAGGTCGTCATGGTGCGGTGCAGTTCATCGTGTCAAAGAGGGCACGCTTTGGCCTCAAGGCGTACAAGTTGCACGCCAGTGATGGCCCTGCTGCGGGGTACACCTCTGC
>BOPN01000702.1:170711-173211 GCA_017312705.2 Penaeus japonicus | reverse complement strand
TTTTGGCTATAAGTTGGACACTAGTGCCACCTGCACTGCACTGCAGTTCTTTTTTTAGATAGAGCATACAGCACACAATGCCACTATTTTTTATGTATGTCCTTTTGTGTGTTTTAATGTATTATGAGGCTTATTTGTGATATGTGACAAGCCTTCTCAATATTATTATTGACTTTTGTAAACAAATACAAAAGAAATAACCATCCCCAAAGAAGAAACATGAAAAGATGGAAGTGAGAAAGGTGGCCTGTGCTTGTTTATGGCTGCAAGTGACACAACACCAAGTAGCAATGCTGGGACAGGGGAACACTGCAGACACTACACATGGTTTGGGCCACATTCCACTTTTCATTCTGCTTTCACATCCTAAATCACCTATACTTTGGAGCCATGGATGGGCATCCTTCAAGGCTTTCTTTCCAGCCAATGCTACATTTGTAATTTTATGTTAAAGCTATTTTGGTGAATTTTACAATAACCATAGTATGTATAGTATAAGGTAAATTCTATCATCAGCCATTAAATATAATTATCACTTTTAGTGTAATTTTAACCCATTCTCCCCGGGTAATGTGATATCATGTCATGGGAATATTTCCCTCCCACCAGATGATGTCCTATCACGTCATGATCTCTCCGTCAAAACGTGTCTTACATTGTTACATGTGTACAGAATCATAGGAGTTTCCTTTGTATAGACATATTTGTTTTTACTTGAGAAAATAATGTAAACAAATACAAAAACCTCCTATTATCACCACACTGAAGCAGGCAGGTGAAAAGTGCTCATAGAGGTGCAGACTGGTATCAACCAGGAGAGATCTCACACTTGGTCATTGCCTAGTCGGCAGAAGCAGCATTACCTAAATATAAGCCCTGGCATGAATGGGTTAAAGACAATAATAGAAAACACTCTAAAAAGTAAAAACTAGACATTTACCAAAATCAGCAGAGTCACGTCACTTGGACATCGGCAAAATTTCCAAATGTTAGCACATTCATAAGGGTATTTCATAACTTTTTACTTTAAAAAGGAATAGCTTGGCCATCTTAACCCATTAACCCATTCACGACGGGGGCATTCCAGCCTTGCATGTCACAATGCCGGGGCTCTCGAACGCATAGGCCTAAATCAGTTAAATAACCGACGCCATATCGCATCCCCAGCGAACAGGCCTAATATGCACGGTACAGTGTTGTACCACCCGTCACGAGAGGGTTAACGACAGGGTGTTTCAAAATGCACAGGCCTAACACCATGGGCTATGTCTGCTGAGGCTTTTTGAGACAGCCACATCTACAGCCTGGACATCGTAGGATGTTGTGTTTTCAATATTTTTGCTAGACTTATGAATCTATATAATATATAAGCAAAGTGATTCTAATTGGCATCTGGTATGATGCATTAGTTACGCAAATGAAGGAATAATAGCCTGTTTTTTTTTTTGTTTTTTAATAAAACGCAGTATGAAATGGAATAGGGAAAAGGGAGTGAAAGTTGGTCAGTTAAACATGAGAAATATGAATAAAAAATGAAGGGGACTGCCAGACCTGATGAGGAAAGAGGAAACTGTATTTCTTCTAAGTACAAGAAATAAGATGGAAGGAAAATGTGTTAAAGGTGCTATTGGATGGATGCACTCTATTTCATTGTAAAGCTAAACCACAAAGTAGAAATGCAGTGGAGGTAATGCAGGAGATGGAGAAGGATGAGAAGGCAATAATGAAGAATGAAGTAGTGAGGCAAATACAAGGAGGACATGCATACAAAGATGCACACCCTAAAGGCAATAGAGTTATAGACTCCACCATCTCATTAGATATGGCACAAGTGATTAATGCTTTCAGAACACATGAATGCCAAAGTAGAGGGAAAGACAAGCACTTGATTACATATACAAGTAGAAGTAGCTCATTTAATCAGTCAAACAATCAAATGGCTTAACACTGAAGAGATGAGAGGTGAGGAGGAGAGAGGAGAGAGGAAAGAGGAGAGGAGAGAGAGGTGAGAGGTGAGAGGAGAGAAAAGAGAAAAGAGAAGACAGTGGAGAGGAGAGGAGAGGAGAGGAGAGAAGAGAAAAGAAGAGAAGATAATAGAGGAGAGGAGAGGAGAGGAGAGGAGAGAAGAGAAAAGAAGAGAAGATAATAGAGGAGAAAAGAGAGAGAGACAATAAGAGGAGACAATAAGAGAAGAGTAGAGAACAGACGAGACAAGAAGAGAAGCAAAGAAAAGAAAAGAAAAGAAAGAACAAAACAGATGAGACAAGAAGAGAAGGAAGGAAAAGAAAGGAAAGGAAATGAATGTACAGATGAGACAAGGAGAGAAGCAAGAATAAGAAAGGAAAGGAAAGGAATGTACAGACGAGACAAGGAGAGAAGCAAGAAAAAGAAAGGAAAGGAAAGGAAAGAAGTGAACAAATGAGACAAGAAGAGAAGCAAGAAAAAGAAAAAAGGAAAGAAAGAAAAGAAAAGAAAGAAAAGAAAAGAAAAAAGAAAAGAA
>BOPN01000702.1:150711-153211 GCA_017312705.2 Penaeus japonicus | reverse complement strand
AAATGTGAATATACAAATGCAACTACAATGTTTATATATAAACATAACAGTGCAAAACATGTATATACAGGAAGAGTCCATGTCATGATAGGATGTCATCCCTTGTGAAGAGAATATTCTGATGATGTAATATCACATTATCCAGCAAGTTTATTAACAAATGAACAAACAAACAAAAAGTATTCTGGTTGCTTTCCAACTAGAGTTATCTTTTAAAAGTCCTTTGAGAGAAAATACAATGGCTACAAACTACAAACATATTCAGTTCCTAGAAAATGAGAAGGTACACAAATTTATTTACACTAATGCTGAAGGATACAGCTACCATATCACACCAGTTTGGAGGTGGTTGTGAGAGTAAAACCTTACCAATTAGTAGTGTACATCTGAGCGATGGAGAGTTTTCAACTTCCAGAAATCTGGCAACGATAGCTGGAGCTAAGTCCCCCATGACAACATGGAAGGATATGCAAATCCCGATGAGGAAGAAAATCATACACATCTCCACAAATAACTTCCCGCTTACTCCAAACACATGGAAAGCTGAAAATAAAATTTTGAAAATCTTGTACTCAATCAAAAAGTAAAGTCTACAGCTATAATCAAATACATATAAAAAATCAAGCCTGCTTTCTCTCTCTCTCTTCCTATCTCGGCATGGGATAGATAGTATAAAAGATAAATTAATTCAATGACACCCGGATTACATGAATACATGAATTGTACAGGCCTATTTCTATATTTATTTCTATCTATCTATATATTTTAACATATACCATATTTAACATATATACACATGAACATACGTAAACATATATATAAATATATATATAAACATCTATATGTATATATACTTTTATTTTGTTTCTTCTTTTCTTTAATATATTCTCAAAACAAAGTCTTTAAGACTGACAACAAATGTGTCTAACTTACAATATTTTAACAATGATGAATTGAACAGTAAAGGAGATATCAACTTCCCAAAGAGAAACAAAATAAAGAGGATATTTTTTTAATTACTCATAATTGGGTGTTCACATTAACAAAATAGAGCATTGAGGTGTTTGTATTCTTTCAAGTCTTTGTGTGATCTTCATTGTCTTAAATAAATAATAATGATAATATTTAACAATATAACAGTAGCATTTGATAGAAACCAAGCACCAGTTTCAGAGAACAATGACACACTAGGGCTGATGAGCCGGCAGAATGAGAAGAGGAAGATGACACAGACCATGGCCCAATACAGCTGCCTTGTGCTGAGGCACTCACAACCATAAGTCAGTGTGTACTGATATGCTTCACCCCAGAAATCCCTCCAAGGAGATTTGTACAAGAGTCTCCCCTCTCCACTGTGATGAGCAGAGAAATGCCAGGAGATGGCGTTGCATTTAACAGACCTGTGGCTTGCTTCGTCCATGGAACAAGGACTATAAAACCCTTGAGAGGCCACGGTTCAACAGCATGATTCATAACTGGGGCCTCCAGTGGGGTTTTAACCCATTGGAGCCGGTTGACGTGATAGCACGTTTTGTGGTTTTCGCGTCGGACACCTGGGACGAGCTATGAGGGGAAGCTGCACGCTCGGGTAGAGCGTGCGGGCAGCCCAGGCTCGCGGCTTGTGTGTCCGAGAATCTCATGTGTTCGAGAACTCCGGTATTGCGACCGCGCAAAGCCGGAACGGCCCCGGCGTAAATGGGTTAAGTTTTCCTTAAGAAAGAGTATTGGCATGATTTTTACCCATAGAAGAAAGCCCAACATCAGGCTAACTCTAGACAACCACCAATACCTATTCAAAATTCTGCTAGATTTCTTGGTCTACTCTTTGATAGTAGACTAAATTGGAAAGACCACATTGGTCAGTTAAAGAATAAATGAAGAATAAAATGCGTTTCTGGACGTGAATGGGGAGCTGATAGAAAGTCTTTACTAATGTTATATAAATCCCTGATTAGGTCTAAAGTAGATTATGGGTCAATTGTGTATGGCCCGGCAATGAGCTCAACTCTGAAAGGATTGAACGTTGTGCAGAATGCATGTTTACACATCTGTCTTGGAGCCCTTAAACGCACTCGTACCGAGTGCCTAGAGGTAGAGTCGGAAGTACCTCCCATCTGAGACGCAGCTAGCTTGCACTGACTTACGCCACAAAGACAGCAAGGCAACCCAATCACCCAAACAGGAATGTTTTGCAGTGGCAGATGGGCTCACAGCACTGCGGGGGAAGCTTCTGTGCAATAGACTCAATTGCCTCACAGATAAAGTCGGTATAGATCTCTCTATCATCGATACCCTGGTTCATTCAAATATAGCACCATGGGAGACACCCAGTTTTATCATCGTGGTAGACTGGCTACCACCAACCAAAGCCACGGTGCCAGAGGCGGATGTACGCCAGCGGTTCAGAGAGATCCTTATTAAACATTTTTCCTTTTTTTTATATATATATACCAACGGCTCCAAGACAGATGAGTGTGTGGGAGCAGGTGTATGGTCAATT
>BOPN01000702.1:138211-145711 GCA_017312705.2 Penaeus japonicus | reverse complement strand
AGCTCTAAATATGGGACAAAAATTAGAAGGTGCTAATGTATTTGGAATAAAAATGTAACACAGCAAATGTATAAAATCATTTAATATGTTTAACCCATTGCAGACGATGATAAATTTGCTTGCCCAGCCTCCAGGATAGGTTTTATTTTTGAGAGAGACCACTTGGAGCAATATAATTTGAATCATCCTACTCTCTTTTAGGCATTCATTGTAAAACTAGAGCAGATTTTGTGTTTTATATTTTTGGGGGTATTATTGAGTTTAGAGACTTATATGTGCCATATGACAGGCTCTATCAGTGCTGCAGTTGACTAAAATTGTAGTATATTATCCATATTAGCTCATTATTTTCTTTATACTCAATGTGATAGAAGTATTGCTGTTTTATGGGAGGACAAAAGGCAACTTTATTTTTTCGTATTTTTGTGCTGTCATTAATGAATACGAAACATATAACCTCCTACAATAAAGATAACAAGAAGAGGTAGGGAAGAGGAATGAAACCTGTGCTTGTGACTGTGAGTGCCACAGTGAAAGGCATCCATATTGGCACAGGAGCACATTTTAGACACTGGGTATGGATTGAGTCACCTTCCTCTTCTCGTTCTGCCTGCACAACCTTCATCGGCAGTACTTTAGAGCAAGAGGTCATCAATTTGGTGTGTACCATTGCTCTATAAAGATAGTGCTTGCTAGAGACCATGGATGGGTGCCATTCAAGGCTCTCTCTCCTGCTGGTGCTAGGAAAAAGTGGTGCCATCTAGGTTTTGGACGTTAAGCTAGTACGATATTACGGTAATTATAGTAATTATGACTGCAGTATCCATCATCACTCATTCCTTTTTCATAGCAAAATAAAATAACACAGTGATTCAAAATCCCCGAACATCATGCGCGTCATGATGCCCGTTGTCAGGCCATAGCTCCTACATCATGTATGTCATGACACCCGTACGCAATGGGTTAATAGTATTACAAGAATACAGAAATTTCATAAATATGGAATATGACACCTATAATGAAAAATAATCACCTGACACATGACACATGTACCAGTATGGAAAGCATGGCAACCACACATCCAAGATTTTTTTTCAGATGCTTCTTGGACATCTGCATGATGTAAAACCATTAGTAGAAAAGAGTGTGACCAGTAGATTTGGGCTGGCACTCTGCATAATTGGCAATTAAACAGTAACTGCATGTAATAGAGTGTTCTTGGCATTGGCAAAGTTCTTCAAAGGACATTTCAGTTTACATTTGTTAACCACTGCACACTTCATTCCCCATTTTCATTTCAGGCTGAGATCTCTGCGAAAAGTGCCGTACTTTCCATACTGGAGTATGAGTAGTCAGTAAGTATAATATGGTTGAGCTACATTCTTTTTTATGTTTTTTTTTTAGCATACAGCATATAACTTGATACAGAGGGTGAAGGTCCCATCACTATTTTAAGGATTTTAACTGATTATAATTTTTGTTCTATGTTAACCCCTGAATTTCCCAGGTGTACCCTCCCTAGCTATTTTATCTGGACAGTAAGCTCGACTATAAAATCAACCATTGAGTGTGCGACCCTAGGTTCAAGAATTACCATATCTACCAAGCCACACATGTTCTTTCACATTTCCCTTCGGCTTCACTCTGAACTGCTGATTAGATCCTTAAATAATCTGTCTACACAATCTTGAATTTAAGTAAGTTGATAAATCATCCTTTTGAAAGTATTCACAGAAAAGCCACAATTAGAGGTACAACTTCACACACGCACATTAATCTTCGGGGTAGGCCTAAGGACGACAAGTGTATCTGGGGTCCTCGGAGCCTGTCTCTCTCTCCGTCGCCCAAATGACAACTGCGATGTTTTCCTTTCACGCGTCACCTGCCATTCGGACATGCAGAGGAAATGTGCAAGCGACCACAGTCACTATAGAGCTGCCCGAACGAATCATTCAAGTTTCTATTTATGATTATGAAAAAGATACATCACGTGCAATAACCATGAGGTACCTTTATTGTTGAAACAACAGCTTTATGCCTAACTAACAAAGCTAAAGCCACATCCATTGACAGTGATAGGACAGAAAATTTAAAAGTTAAATTCACCAACTTTACATATCTCGAAAGTAATTCTTATATGCAAATATTTTGCGGTTTTCATCCTCTATAAAACTTTAATTACATATATTTTTCCTTTTATCTATCTTTGTTCCACAATGTTTTCTTGGTGGACTATTAGACTAGATAGTCATTTTTGTTTACAGCAAACGTTAACTACACCGCTTCTGCAGACGAAACTCTTACTTAAGAGTGATAGAACTGATCATTTTATCATCTTATCTATTCGATAACATGAGGCAGGGACTTCATCTGATGCGTAGATATTTGAATATTAGTAAAAATGGGATGGTCAGGTGAGTCTGTGGTCGAAATAGATTTTTATAAGGTTAAATGGGTAGTATGATATAGGTAGTATAATATCCGCGTCTTTAAACCCATCAAAATTGGTATCAATTAATTTCTTGTGAAGTCCAGTGTTCATTTTCAGTGGTTTTAGTTAGCGCTAACCAGCTGTAGCGACGCTACTAGGAAGGAAGGAAGTATTCCATGGAAAGTGCGGTGTAACGTCGGCAAATATTCGCTATGACTGAGGTTCATTTCTGGAATAAGTGGATAAAGACGCAACCAGACATATCGAAAAACTAACCTTTCAGCATGACGTAATTTTAATTATAACGTAATACCCCAAAACTCTTTTGGTAAATTTTCCGAATAACGCCGCGTTACGAAATACCACAAAAGTGGTATCGATGGATTCCTCTCAACCTCTACTATTCATATATAGTGAAATTAATGAGCGCTTGCACCCCTGGACCCCACAATCTGGGTCTCTTTTCTTAAGGCACTTAAGTGCTACCTAGATCCCTACTTCGGGGCATATTTCGCTTGCAAAATCTTAACCCAATGACCTACCTAACTTTGCCTAGTTTTGAATTAATCCCTAGCCAAAAGGGGGGCTGCCGCCCCACTGGACCCCCCCTTTTTAGGGCACTTCGTGCAACATACCTTGGGCAAGATATCCGAATCCACCATCCTAAGCCCTGAAATTTAAACATGGCTGTGTTTACGTATTTACGGATAGTAGCAAGCTGTGGACTGGATACCCCCAAGGAATTACCTGCATGTACTGTTATGTTCTCTCAACAGATGGCGCAATATTCAACATTATTTACAGTATAATTATAGTGCCCTCTATTGAGTGGTCGCGTCATCATCGGTCCTAGTTTCCTATCCTGAGGAATATATGAGACGAAGACTCAGTTGCTGTCATCATGGCGCAGTGTGAGGGTTATCCGTGTCGCTGCATTTTCATCTACAGGACTAATTACGCATCATAAGTATCACGAAGTGCCCTGAATAGGGGAGATCCACAGGGGGGTATAGCTCCCTCTTCGCAAAGGCTGACTTCAAAACTAGGGGAAGTGGGTGGTAGTTGGGTTAAGGTTTCGTGATGCAGTAGCATGAGGTAGCACGAGATGCCCTAGGGGAGGGGGGGCAAAGCCCCCCCCCCTTGGCTAGGGCAAACTTCAAACCTAAGCAAAGTTAGGTAGGTAATTGGTTAAGATTTTGCATACGAAATATGGCCGGAATTCATATTTTACCCCGTAATTTCCCTGATCTACTTCATGCCCTCCCCTACTATCGGGACCCAGATTGTGGGCTTCAGGGGTGCAAGCGCTCATTAATTTCACTATATATGAATAGTAGAGGTTGAGAGGAATCCATCAATACCACTTTTGTGGTATTTAGCGACGCGGCGTTATTCGGAAAATTTACCACTCTTTTCTTCTGGAAATGGGAAATAAGTCAGAATATTATTTTGAAAATAATTAAAAAATGAGTAAGGGAGATGTTTCCACTGTACTAACAAACTGAAACCTGAAAAATATTGATTCTACACATGTGCAGACTTCACTCATGGAAATACAATAAAACATCACTAATAGGCAATGTTGTTATGTGACACTAATAACACCAATAAGGAAACAGTTGATCTAACAAACAAATTTATCGACCAATTGCAGAGAATTGAATGTTGTGTATGTGTCCTTGTTCAAATTTCAAAATTTGTATAGAGATGGCTACCGAGTGCACATGTTGTAATATACACTGTGGGGCTTTAGTAAGTAATATCAAGCTAACCTAATTTCCAAAACCTAGTTGCACCACTTTTTCCTAGCACCAGCAGGAGAGAGAGCCTTTAATGGCACTCATCCATGGTCTCTAGAAAGCACTATCTTTACAGAGCAATGGCACACACCAAATTGATGACCTCTTGCTCTAAAGTACTGCCAATGAAGGTTATGCAGGCAGAACGAGAAGAGGAAGGTGACTCAATCCATACCCAGTGTCTAAAATGTACTACTGTGCCAATATGGATGCCTTTCACTATGGCACTCACAGTCACAAGCACAGGTTTCATTTCTCTTCCCTACCTCTTCATGTTATCTTGATTGTAAGTCGTTATATATTTCGTATTTGTTCATGACAGCACAAAAGTACGAAAAAATAAAGTTGCCTTTTGTCCTCCCATAAAACAGCAATACTTCTATCACACTGAATATAAAGAAAATAATGAGCTAATATGGATCATATGCTATAATTTTAGTCAACTGCAGCACTGATAGAGCCTGTCATATGACACATAAAAGTCTATAAACTCAATAAAACACACAAAAAACAAAAAAACAAAAATGGCTCTAGTTTTACAATGAATGAGAGAGAGTGGGAAGATTGAAATTATGTTGCTTCAAGCTGCCTCTCTCTAAAATAAAACCTATCCTGGAGACTGGGCAAGCGAATCTATCCCCGTCCGCAATGGGTTAAGGAAAGTAATCTACACATACAAATGGATAATGTGGCTTGAAAAGGGAGCTCCAAGGGGGGCAAAGCCCCATCTTGGGTAGGGCAAAAGTAAAATCAAGGTTAGCTCTGGTCCATCAGTTAGGTATTGTTGTTTATGTATATGGCAAAAAACTGTTCATGGCAGATACATATCTGCTACAAAGTACCATGTCGATGCTGATGTGGGTGGGTGGGGGGTGGGCTCAGAAACATAAGGTTTCCAGAGGAAATGAATATCATAACTGTGTAAAACGCAATAAAAAAATCCCAGAAAATATTGTGTCATACCCAGAATGTTGGTTGCGTTTTCATCCAAATTTACCAAATTTCTGCATTTATTATGCATTTATGTAATTGTCTCGTGGCTGCCAAGGCAAGCAATAGGCCATATATGATAATACCAACACAAGGCTGTATAAACTTATTTAAAAAGACTGCGGCCAAAGGGTTAAGGGCTTATCTTGACCAACAAGATGGAGCACGGCCAGACAAGTTTTGTCATTATTAGCGTACGTCTCTTCTATTTGTGTAATTTACAAGTATCTTAGCTACAAGTAGTAGTACTTATTTATTAACTGCATTGAGTAATATTGCTGTGTTTTGTGTCTAGACATTGATAAGAGTCCCTTGATATATATTTTGATAGGTTAATTTCCAATCTTACCCCAGAATTTCCATAGAATACTTTATAACCTCCGCACCTATTGGGTCTAGTGCTGTTGCTATTGTTCACTAGCGCTAACTAAAACCATTATGAATGCACAATAGATGTCACAAGGAATTCATCAATACTAATTTTGATGGGCTCTATGACACAGACCCAATACTGAAATTTACCTACTATTTATATCAAAGCAATTCAGTGGCAACACTATTATGTGCTAGAATAACTATCTGTTAAAAATAAGATAATTTTTCTAAATAGTTTATTATCAGGTTGCTATTAGCCATAGCTGAACAAACTTGGAATGAATCCAAGGGTAGTCAAGTAGACTAAATAGGTTTTTAAGAAAGAAGCAAATTTGATATTGGTGGCCTACTTTTGATGTCTACTGTCCAAATACAGTAGTATTAATCCACAGAAAGTAACTATGATTACATTTCCACCAATACCAGGAAAACTGCAGGGTTAACACAAATAAAATCTTGTGGGGCTATATTACAACTCATTCTCTTCAGCTTTTATTTTATTATCAGAGCTTTTCAAGCACACCATATTTTGATATAATAATTCAACTTCAGAATACTACTGAAAGGGATATTCTCCATAATAAGATCAATCAAGGTAATTATTCATCCAGGATGTGCCATATTAATTTCAGTTGAGTCCCTTCAGTTTTTATCTTATTTCTATACCTTTATAATATATATCACACTAAAGTACAACATTTTAGCTGGAGAAGAGCTCTGAAAACGAGGATATTTGCATGTACAGTCATCCATTCTTCCTGTTCATTTCCGGGAACCACCTCAGATTGAGACATTTATTTATTTTTTTCCTCTTTTTTCATATACTTATTCTTTTCAGCTTATATTTTTACACATTACTCAATTGTCATTAGTGCAAATCCAGAGAGGAAGGATACATCTTGGACAGAGGATACCACCTGTTCTCACCACTTGAGTTAATGTTGGTGCACAATTATCATAGTTGTTATAGCATATATTGCATCCCTTTGGCTCATGTTCTGAAGCTGCATTGTTCTTTGGTTTGGTAAGCTTGAAAAAAGCTAGGTAAATTAAATGAAATCTGAAAAGAACCAGATAAAGTATATCTGGGGTAAATACCTGGGATTGGGAGTGAAAACTAGGAAGTACAAATTCATTTTCATCAAAAGGACCAATTTGGGAAAAGATGCAATTACTGCTTTTCAGTAGATAGCTATACTCACTGGATTGCGTCTGTCTCCGCAAGTTGGAAAGGTCCTACCCCTAACCAAATTTAGGGAAGAGATTTTTAAGTTAACCTACACAGGACGGGTGGTACAGTACTGTACCGCGCATTCAAAAGCCCAGTGGCCGGGCGGCACAGTATTGTGCCAGCCATTCAATTGATTTAGGCCTAATAATTCGAACGCCCCGGCATTTGGACATTCAAGGCTAGAATTCCCCCGTCGTGGATGGGTTAAAGGTAGTAGGTACTTGCAGCATCCTTCCTGAATTGCTGAAGTTAGGCATTGAACCTATATTGCAAGGATTCCATGCTATCCTTGCTACCATCTCAGAAACATTCCCTAAACCAAATTCTTGCACTATGAGTCATTGTAGTCACGGATTGTTTGCTCCCTACATCAACTGCAATAAGACACTCAACAAGTACATCACAAATCAGTCTGTGATATGCTGAAAATAAGAGGAATTCCAACAAAGATTATTCGCTATCTCTCTCATTCTTTCTCTCTCTCTATTCTCTCTCTCTCTCTCTCTCTTTCTTTCTCTCTCATTCTCTCTCCCTCTCCCTCTCTTTCTTTCTCTCTCATTCTCTCTCCCTCTCCCTCTGCCTTTCTCTCATTCTCTCTCCTTCTCCCTCTGCCTTTCTCTCATTCTCTCTCTCTCTCTCTATCTATCTATCTATCTATCTCTCTATTTCTGTCT
>BOPN01000702.1:130595-136745 GCA_017312705.2 Penaeus japonicus | reverse complement strand
TATATATATATATATATATATATATATATATATATATATATTAGTGTGTGCGTGTGCGTGCGTGCGTGTGTGTATGTATGTCTGTGTATGTGTGTGTGTGTGTGTGTGTGTGTGTGTGTGTGTGTGTGTGTGTGTGTGTGTGTGTGTATGTGTATGTATGTATACATGTATATGTTAATAGACTCCTAATTTATTACAAGAATAGATAGCCAAAATTTGTACCCAAACTTTTACATATCAAATTTCATTAAGTAATATATGATATGGCTGTAGGATCTGCATATCAGTGCATATTCACATATAATTATCTAATTCTTTTTTTTTTTTTCTTTCTTCTTTCTTCTTTCTTCTTTCTTCAGATCATACATGTGTAGAAAGAGAGACTTATAGTTATTCTCAATTGTTTAAAATTTATCATATCTTTCTTTGCAGGATAGATATGTTTATCCCAGGCATAGAAACAGTGGGTGGGTTTTCTATGTATTCATCTCCAGCCCAGTTAGCTGAAAAAAGAACTCTGGAGCTTGGCATCAAGTTCTCTAAGTGGCCTCCTGCATTTTGGATCCATAATCAAGTTAGTTATATTTTATGTCAACTGTTGCCAACCAGATTACCATAAACTGATATGTCTGCTTTAAGACAGACGTGGTTTCCAAAAGACTTTTTTCTTCTTCTTTTTTTTTTCTTTTTCTTTTTTCTATTTTTCCTTTTTTTAAGTCAAAACACTCATTCATTGTTTTTGTATTAGGCAGGTATCCTAACATCCTAACATTTTCATACTAAAATATTACCAATATTAGTTAGGTATAGAAATCAAAGGTAGGAGATAGTAAAGACTGTGCAAGCAATAATTTAGAACAGCTACTTAACCTATTCGCGACAGATGACGTGCTGACACATTTCGTGGTTTTAGTGTCAGATGCCGGTGACGAGATATCTGGGCAAGGCTGGTGAGCGAGTAGGCAGCCCAGGCTCGTGGCTTGTGTGCCCAAGAGTCTCGAGGCGTTAGGTTTATGCATTCAAAAACCCTGGCATTACGACCATACAAAGCCGGAATCGCCCTGGCGTGAATGGGATAAACAAACCGTTATCAATAATATAACATTGCTCATTATATTATCCCACAAGTGATATAATCCATTCAAGATATATGAAACTACAATTGAATAGTGTATGAATTTAGTTAATTTTTAATAGCCCTCTGTATGCATGAGCCTGCCAATGCAACAACTAATCATAGATTCATAATTAGCTAGCAACACAAAGAAAAGCTATACTGAATTTCTTCTCCCATTTTTTCTTGAACTTACTCAGCCAGTTGTGGTCCTTCCCTTATAACTATTTTGGTAGGCTCATCAATGTTACTTGAACCAGCTTCTATGTTGTATTAGTGTACACTCTGAGATTTGTAATGCAAAATAAATTGTATTAGTCAGGCAAATAACAAATATCAGTCTAACTTGAGGAAAATCTTTAACCCATTCACACTGGGCTGATTATTTGCCTAGTTCTGCTCCTACCATGAAGATAACAAGCTCTCTCCACATGCAAGATCTCTCCAGGTGTGATGCTCCACTTCGTCTCTCGGAGCGCCTTTCACTTACTTGATTCTATGGGATGCTGAAAGGCATGTTTTGATTTTGATTTTTTTTTTTCTTTCTTTCTTACTTTCTTTCTTTTTTGACAAGTCAAGGACAATGTGTCTATACAAAATGCAGCTGCAATAAGTATAAGCACATGTAACAATGTAAGACGTGTATTTAGAGGAGAGATTAAGGGTTAAGAGAAGTGCATATTACATGCACAAATTCATTTGATGGAGGGATAGTTTCTAATAATAATTCTAAGCATTTTAAGATAACCAATATATGAAATTGAAGTCCACTTGGATTTGTTAAACTATTCATACAGGATGACATGATATCATATCATGGAAATATTTCATTCCTGCTGGATAATAGCCTATCATGTCATGATCTCTCCCTCTAAAAACAGATTTTGTATCGTTATATTTTTATAGATATTTTTCTTCACTTGTGAAAATAATGTAAACATATACAAAAACCTCCTCATATCACCCTGTTGAATCGTTTGACTGAAAAGAGAGGCACAGTGCAACATCATACTGGGAGAGATATTGCTCTTGGTTGCAATACATCCTTGTTATCTTGCCAGCAGTAGCAGTATTAGGTAATATAAGCCTTTGGCACAAATGTTTTGAGTGAAGATCATAGATTCAAACCTGAATGAAAAGCATTTAGAATAGAAAGTTATTACAGTTCTTTATTTGGATTATGTGAAAGTTTTGATATTGTTATCATATTATATATGTTTTGTCCTCTATGGTTTTGTTTTATAATTTTATTTTGTTCATAGATGGCTCCACAATTGATTAGACACAGAAAAGTCAATAAGTAAGCCTATCTGACCTAACCTGTACACCCCATTCCATGAATTTTTTGGAAAAAAAATGTATTACTATAATTGTTATATACCTAGGTAGGAACTCAGAAATAATAAACAAAGAATGAAAGAAAATACACTATCCGAGTTTCTACCTTTTTCCTTCCACATGTTATGGATTTGCCAGAATCCTTTTTATGAAATTAAAGAACAGTAATTGAGGACAAAATTCATGTCAATGTCAAAGGAATTGATACTATTACTCATTTAAAGTCTTACTTTTAAGGTTTAGGAAAATACGATAAAAAAATTTAATGTGTCCTCTTTATTTTTCCAGTCTTCTACTGAATATGATCATTAAATCTAGCCAAATCTCAAAAGGGTTACAATTAGCAAATATTTTTTTTGTACAAAGAATGGGCTATAGCTTTGCATAAAAAAATATTAATTGTACAGTCTGATTTGTTTGTTAACCTCAAAACCACTTTGATAGATATCTTATTTGCAAATTCTTTCATATTCAAGTGCAAAGTTGGGTCATCAGTTGCCATCCGAGTTGGAGGAGACTTCTATTTTGCTCCGGAGATTGGGGACCCATCACATGACCTGCTGCTTATTGCTGGTGGAGTGGGCCTAAATCCCCTGGCCTCAATATTCAGCCATGCTTGTCACTTATATAAATTACACCAAGAAAATAGTGAAGAATACTGCCCTGGGAAGATAAAGTTATTATACTCTGCAAAAACATATGAAGATTTGTTATACAAGGTAAGCTTCGTCACTGTTATGGACAGCAAAGATTAATGCAGTTTTTTTAGATAATAAAAAAAAAATCTTATAACACGATCATCTCATGCAGATATGATTCAGTAGGGTTGTCTTTCTACAAAATAAATTTACTGCGTGTTCCTGCATGTGTGTGTGTGTGTATGTGTGTGTGAGTGTGTGTGTGTGTATGTGTGTGTGAGTGTGTGTGTGTGTGTGTGTGTGTTTGTGTGTTTGTGTGTGTATAAATGTGTGTGTGTGTGTGTCTGTGTGTACGTGTTTGTGTGTACGTGTTTGTGTGTGTGTGTGTGTGTTTGTGTGTGTGTGTGTGTGTGTGTGTGTGTGTATACGTGTGTGTGTGTGTCTGTGTGTGTGTGTGTGTGTGTGTGTGTGTGTGTGTGTGTGTATGTGTGTGTGTGTGTGTGTGTGTGTCTGTTCATTTGTGTGTTCTTGCATTTGTTCTATTGTTTATTTGATATTTTGTTTAATTTTTGGGAACAAAGTGAGAGAGATTCTTGTGTTTAGGACACTGTAATGCTAACATTCAATATTGTAGATAACTTGTAGCTGTTGTCTTATGAAAATAACCTTGTATTTATCTCTGCCCACAGAAAGTGTTAGATGCAATATGTTCTGATATTCCAAACGTGGAAGTTCAATATTTTACAACTAGAAGTATGCCACCAGAGTCCAGTAATGTAAAATGTAAGTATAAGGCACCCTTAACCCATTGCGGACGCGGGACAGATTCACTTGCCCAGTCTCCAGGATGGGTTTTATTTCAGAATGAGGCAGCTTCACACAACATACTTTGACTATTCCCAATCACTTTCAGTCACACCTTGTAAAACTAGAGCCCCTTTTTGTGTTTTATTTTTTGTGTTTTATTGTGTTGAGAGTCTTATATGTGCTATATGACAGGCTCTATCAATGCTGCAGCTGACTAAAATTGTATTATATGATCTATAATAGCTCATTATTTACTTTATACTCTGTGTGATCAAAGTATTGCTGTTTTATAAGAGGACAAAAAGCAACTTTATTTTTTCGAATATGAAACATATAACCATCTACAATGAAGATAACTGGAAGAGTTAGGGAAGATGAAGGGAACCTGTGCTTATGATTGGGAATACCACAATAAAAGGCATCCCTTTTGTCACAGGAGTACATTTTAGACATTGGGCATAATGAGTTAACTTCCTCTTCTCGTTATGCCTGCACATCTTTCTTCAGCGGTACTTTAGAGCAAGAGGTTGGTAACTTGGTGTACCACCACTCTATAAAGATAGTGCTTGCTATAGACCATGATTGGGTGCTATTCAAGGCTCTCTCTCCTACTGTAGAGAGCCATCTAAGTTTTTGGATGTAAGGTTTGCTTATTATTATGGTAATTATAGTAATTATGACTGCAATTGTTATCATCACCCACTCCTTACTCATAGTACAATGAAATAGCACAGTGATCCAAAATCCCTGAACATTATGTATGTCATGACATCCGTCGTCAGGCTAAAGCTCCTGTGTTATGTATGCTGTGACACCCGTCCGTAATGGATTAAGATAATAATGATATTTATTTTGTTATAAAATTGGGAAAATGGTATACTGTAGGTATTTGTGTTACTTCATAGCAACATCTTTAATAGATTAATAATATCTTTGCTCCTTCATTATTTTATTTACTCCTTGCAGATGGACGTATAACACAGGAAGACTTGAAGACCGCAGTGAAATCTTTAGATATGTCATTGCTAAAGACATTTATTTGTGGACCACCTCCTATGATAGAAAAGATGAATGAAAACCTCTTAGCAGTTGGTTTATCTCAAAATCAATTGATTTATGAGAAATGGTGGTAGCTTTTATTCTTAAATTGAAAATCATGCAGCCTTTTAACAAGAAATTATGTTGCAGTTGATTGTAAATCTCTTTTTCCCATTCAGTATTCAGGTTTAAGGGTATCACATCACTTTTTCATGATACCCTCTTAATTTTTATGTGGTAAGATGAGGCACCATATCCATTTCATGCAAATGTAAATAGCATTGTGTTAGAATTCATTATTTATTTGGCCTTTTTTTATTATTATAGTAATTATAATAATAATAGTTTTAATAATACTTGAATGATATCATCTCCCATAGATACAAATTGTTTCTCCCAAAACACGTTATCACGTATCCCATTTCTGTTTGACCACTTGAACAAATACAATGTGGTACCATGTAACATTTTGCAGCATGCCTCACCTATGTTAGATGCTATAAAGAGTCATAATAATTAATTATATTTTTAGATACTAAAAATTACACAAGTTTTTTTCAGGTTATTTAGATAATTCACTCTATCAAAATGTAAATTTTTGAATATTTTTTAAATAATTTTTTTAAAATACTATGCAATCAGGGATAAACTGTAATTTATGAAAAGACTCTGAAATGCAGTGATATTGTAGCATATATTTCTTTATTGTTGATGTTAATAATCACGTACGGTATAGCTCTATTTATATATATTTTAGTGTCAATGCCTGCAAAGAACATATATTGTGATTAATTTGTATGTTGAAACTGTAATACAATATCTTTCAAAAGAGCTTTTACTGAATAATTATTTTGAATATGAATTAAAATCTTTCAGTATACCTTTATTAACACATCAGATCTCTCTATATATATACTGTAATGCATATGCATTTTTTTCTGTTACAAGGATAATAATAAATGTGCAGTTCATTTAACCCTCTCTGGACGGGTGGTACACTACGTTACCGCTCATTCAAGGGCCCGTTTGCCGGGTGGCACCATATGGTGCCAGTCATTTAATTGATTTAGGCCTAAGCGTTCGAGAGCCCCGGCATTGTAACATGCAAGGCTGGAATGCCCCCGTCGTGACTGGGTTAACCCACTCACGACGGGGGCATTCCAGCCTTGAATGTCACAATGCCGGGGCTCTCGAGCGCTTAGGCCTAAATCAATT
>BOPN01000702.1:107500-112500 GCA_017312705.2 Penaeus japonicus | reverse complement strand
ATCATTATTATTATCATCACTATCACTTTCATTGTTATTAATATTATCATCAATATCATTATCATCAACATAATCCTAATTATCATCTTACACCTTGAGTGTTTTCATTACTGACATCATCATTACTATCTTGACCATCATCATATGTCATTAATCACTATTACCATCATTATGACTATCATTACTGTGTCTATTACTATCTCTCAATATAACACAAATAGTTTTGCTAAAAAAAATTCGTTTCCTTGTCTTTATCTTTCTGTTCCAAGTCATTATGAAATATGCTAATTCACATTCCGATACTCTCAGCTCATGTTCTTTTCTTTAATTTGTTTGGTTTATTTCGGTGTTAAAGTCATGTAAAAAGTTGATGTGTGTTTTTTTATGCATCTTTACTACCATTATCATCATTATGTTACCCTTATGATTAACGTACTTTTGCTCTCGCTTTCTCTCTCTATATCTATCTATCTATCTCTCTATCCATCTATCTATCTATCTATCTATCTATCTCTATCTCTTTCTCTCTCTCTCTCTCTCTCTCTCTCTCTCTCTCTCTCTCTCTCTCTCTCTCTCTCTCTCTCTCTCTCTCTATCTATCTATCTATCTATCTATCTCTCTCTCTATCTCGCACTTTCTCTCTCTCTCTCTTTCTCTCTCTCTTTCTATCTCTCTCTCTCTCTCTCTCTCTCTCTCTCTCTCTCTCTCTCTCTCTCTCTCTCTCTCTCTCTCTCTCTCTCTCTCTCTCTCTCTCTCTCTCTCTCTCTCTCTCTCTCTCTCTCTCTCTCTCTCTCTCTCTCTCTCTCTCTCTCTTTCTCGCTGTTTGTTTATTGCCCAAGGATGTTTATGAACTTTCATCATGCTTTTAATTAACCTTAATTCAAGCACTGGAGCATGATGTACCAAATATGGCAACAAAGCTTAAAATTTTCAACAAGAGGAATAAAATTGGTTAATTAAAAATATGATTTATACATATAAAACTGAATACTTGTGTAGATAACTAGACGAATAAATAAGCAAAGAAATATGTATGGGAAAGAAAATATTTCAAAACAGATATGATATATATCAATAATTAAGGAAGAAAAGAAAACAACGATAAAGAAGACAAATGTAAGATAAACAAAAATATCGGTTTATGTGTAAAATCAAGCTCTCCTTATCACCAAGCAAATCTTCGTATGTACAATTATCAAAACTTGAATTGAGCTAAAGTTATAATGACTCATCCTTTATTTCATATGCAAAGTGATGGTCACTTAATACTACTCATTATATATGTATATATATATATATATATATATATATATATATATATATATATATATATATATATATATATAAAAATATATATATATATATATATATATATATATATATATATATATATATACACGCACACACACACACACACACAGCCACACAACCGCACAGGCTTACACATATCATCACACACATATAGTACAGTTATTACATTACACATCACACACATATATACATATATGTGTGTGTGTGTGTGTGTGTGTGTGTGTGTGTGTGTGTGTGTGTGTGTGTGTGTGTGTGTGTGTGTGTGTGTGTGTGTATGTATACATATACAAAAATAAATATCTGAAAATCACTAATTAAGCTCTCCATTCACCAAATTCGTTAGATCTCATCCAAACATCAATCAAAGTTTGAAGAACTGTTTTCATTTTCAATCAAAAAGATAGGTGAAGGATAAGGAAAGAGAAAATAATGACAGAGTACCGAAAAAGAACAAAGGGAAATAAAGCGAAAAGAAAAGAAAATCGAAGAAAATAAAAGAAAAAGAAGAAAAAACACTCTCGCTCTCCCGTTCTCATTCCCCCTCTTCAAACCCATATATAATCGCCCGTTTCTACAGCGTCTCATTAGTCTTGCAAACTCGCAACAAGGGAAATGAAGCAAGCTGATATACCCGACACAGGAGACACGTCGCCACGAGCTCATGTGACGGGAAAATAATCTAATATATTCCCCCTAATTATATAGACTTTTTTTCCTTTTTTTTTTTTTCTCGTTCGTCTCATCTCCGGGTTTGTAATGATGTAGTTTTCTGTATTATAGACAGTCGTTTCCTATTTGAATTATTGGTCGTTTTTTCGATGTGTATGGAATTGGTTCGATCTTTACTTTATTGAAGTCTTTATATGTCTCGAGGGAAATCAAGACATTTTGAGATCATACCGTACTGTGGGGAACTTAAATGCTGTCTGCTCCTATGGCTTTTTTACTATTTATAGACCGTCTATCTTATTTCTCGATATATTAAAATGTAATTTAATCTAGTTTGACGTTTGGAATGTTAATATTATTATTGTCCATTTTGTTTCCAGTTATGGTGTGTTTTGCATTATAATTATTGCAATGGTTATCTGTGTTGCTCTGAAATGATATAATTTTTTTACTTCGAGAAGAAAACTCGTCTATATCGTCTTAATACACTATGATTATAAGCGCCGTCAGTTTATTTTTGGCCTCATTTCTAAAATCGCTGTCTATCAATGGTATATCAGTGGTATTTATACAGGTAATGAATGGATGAATAGGATGATAAAGATAAGATAATGATGATGATGATGATGATGATGAAGATAATGATGATGCTGATGCTGATGATGATGGTGATGATTATAATGATGATAATAATACTATTGGCAATAATAATAATCATATCAATACTGATGGTAATAATGATAATAATAATAATGATAAAGATACTAATAGCAATAATGACAATACTTATAACACAAAGACTGAAAATCATGACCAATATTTACACCAGACAAATTCCTGCACAGAGCACACACCATGTCAACAATCCATCAACATCCGACAAAAAGACATGAGGTCACAGAGTCCACGACCTTAATATGTGAAATATTTACAAAAATAAAGGAAGAAGAAAAAATTCCTTTCGTCTTCGACCCTTAAGTATGCAAGAAGATAGGTCAGTCTCAGAGTCACCTTGTCTCTAGTTGCTTTTAGATTCTTGCTTTGTGTTTTGATGTGTGGGTGTGAGTATTTTTCTTTTATTTTTTATGTCTCGTGATATTTATCAATTTCGTTTAGATTATCACTTGACTGTGTATAAAAATGAGTTACTCCGTCTTTTCTATTCCTTCAACTTTCATTTGAATATTCATTACCATTTCTTTGTTATTATTATTGTACCTTTTATTGCTTTTATGATTATCATTATCATTATTGTTTTTATCATCATCATTGCTGTACTTATTATCATTGTCATTGTTATTATTGGCATTATTATCGTTATTAATGTTATTATAATCGTAATCATTATTATTATAATAATTATCAATATAGTCATTACTATCAGTATCATTATCATCAACTATATTTACTATTATCATCATTCTTATCCTCATTATTATCATAATGAAATTATGATAATTATGAAATTATTGCTATTATTACTCCTAAGCGCCACAAATTTGTGTGTGTGTGTATTTGTGTGTATGTGTGTGTGGGGAGGTATGCATACAGTATATGTATGATATATATGATATAATGCGGAATAACCCGGATAACAATTTTAGGAAGAAGAGAAAGCAAAAAATCGGAAGACGGTTATTTGAATAAAGACCCTCTTAAGATGAATCCAAGAAGTTATGAACGCCAGTAAAATCAAATCAAAGTATCACAGAATTCCGCAAATCTATACCCTCTTATATCAGAAGATATTTACGCAGTGTAGAATATTGAATCATTTCATCAGTTATCGTCAATTCTTGTGTATTTATTGCGTAAGGCGTTAATTACAAGTACAGTGTGGCGATTAATTCAATGATCAAATAATTAAATATACCTTTTAGCAATACAGCGCTGGTGCCAAGACAATGTGTACAGATATAGATCGTCACTCTTTATCTATGAGCAATATTGTTCGTCATTTGAGAAAAATGAAAGCAAGGAAAAAAGAGAGAGAACGAGAGAGAGAAAAAGAAAGATTGATTGACAGATAGACAGATAGACAGACAGACGGACTGAGACAGGGGCAAAGACAGAAACAGGGGAAGGGACAGGGACAGATACAGAGACGGAGACGGAAACAAAGACAGGAACAGAGGCAAGAGACCGAGACAGATATAGAGAGAGGGGGAGACCGATCAACAAACAGACAAATGGACTGACAAACATACAGCTGACAAATATAAACAAAAAGGGTTTGGGTAAAGAAAATCATAAGGGATTAGTTCCTAACTTAAGGCTGTTTATATTTGCATTACAACTTTTAGCTTTTACTTGTGTTACATTTACAACTTCTAATGTTACTGAGTTAACAGCCACAAGCGTTCGTGAGATTCGGACAGAACTACTGTAGTATTACCATTCAGGAAAAATGCATATATGTAGTTGTCACTTGTACTAGTGAGTGATCCTGTGAGTATGAATGCTGCTATGGGTATCTATCTATTGGTATACATATATACATATATGTTTATATACATACATATATATATACATATATATATATATATATATATATATATATATATATATATATATATATGTATGTATACATATATATGTATATATATATATATAAATATGTATATATATGTATGTATGCATTGTGTATGTATGCTAATGTGGGGGGGAGATATCTAAAATAAGTTAAAAAATGAATATGTGTTTATATATATATTCATTCATATATATATATATATATATATATATATATATATATATATATATATATATATATATATATATACATATACATATATATATATATATATATATATATATATATATATATATATATATATATATATATATATATATATATATACCTATATGTGTATATATATACATATACAGAGAAAGAACCAGACAGACAGACAGCCGGGCAAAGAGAGAGAGATAGCGTGAGAGAGATGAAGAGAGAGAGAGAGAGAGAGAGAGAGGGGGGGGGGTTGTATAAAGAGGGTTAATAATGATAACGAAAATAT
>BOPN01000702.1:62500-67500 GCA_017312705.2 Penaeus japonicus | reverse complement strand
CCAACCACATAATTCTTTGGGCGTTTGGGAAGGAAAGGAAGCAGGGTTGTAGGATGACAGCATCTGTGCACTCGTTGGTAAGTAAAGAGGATGATGTAACATTCTTGCACATCAGTTAAGTCTGCAATTTCTCTTGGTTTGTACTCTTTACAAGCATATGCTCGTCAAAAATTTCCTTTTGATAAGATCCATAATAAGAATGTCTTTACCCAGATTGAATAGTCGATCATGTAGCCTACTTACTTACTTACTTTTATTTATTCATTTGTCTTTCTCTATTCATTATTTTCCACGTTATAGATAAAAAAGTAAGAACATATGTTACTCTCCCCTAATTTGTTTAACCGCCATGAGCATTAACCATCTCACTAAATGAATGACAAAATTGGCTCATCTTCGCTGATCGCCTCACTTGGGGGATGCTTCATTATAAGCTGATTAAAAGATGAAGCTAGTCAGCCAGTCATCAGCAACGGGAAACAACTATTTTTTAAAGTGAATTTGTACTGATTGACCCGAGGTGAGAATTTCGGACACACAACCCTCTCTGCCCTGATGTAGGTGCATACTGTGATTGTGTATGTGTGCATGTTTGTAAATTTGTTTGTTTCTGTGTGTGTGTGACGGGGGTTGGTTTTTATGTGCGAATGCAATTACTAAATTAGGAAAATATTTGATGCCGTCGAGCCAATTGTGTAATCAATGATAGTAAAAGTTTTTCATCTTAATACGTGTTACATACCGAGGCGTAAAGGCTAATTCTAAAATAAATAAACCAAATAAAAGGAATATATATATATATATATATATATATATATATATATATATATATATATATATATATATGTATATATATATTTATGTTTGTGCGTGTGATAGCGCGCGTAGATAGGTAAACAAATACGAATGCAGACTCAAAACACACACACACACACACACACACACACACACACACATACACACACACACACACACACACACACACACACACACACACACACACACACACACACACACACACACACACACACACACACACACACACACACACACACACACACACACACACACACACACACACATATATATATATGCACACACTTCCTGTCTGTCCATTTAAATGCCAATCTGCCCGTGTATATATTTATCTATCTGAAATGTGTGTGTAGCGTGATTGTTTGTGTTTGGTATAGAATCGTAGACCGACGCTACTTTGCAATGCAACTTCATGAATCTAGCCGGGTAATAATTCTTGGACATGATACACTGTCTCATTACTTTCATATCAATTAAGATCAAACACTTCAAGACTTTAATGAATGGCACTAAACAAAATGAGAAAAAACAGAAACTTAATGACTAGATCCTTAGGTATTTGTCGTCTGTCCATAAGCTTAAGTTGGTGTGCTTTTTTTATTATTTTCCTTTCTCTTTACGTGGCAATGTGTGGAAATGCGACAATGAACATGAAAATGAACGAAAGGGTAATATATGTAAATGCATAGTTGTATGACAGCCAATTATCAAATTCTATTTTGATAGTAATATAATTTCTCTGATTATGTTATCGTTCGTTAAATCAAGGCTAAAGGAATGACAGACATCTTGGAATGACACGTACTCACACATGTACACGCACACGCACGCACACGCACACGCACACGCACGCACGCACACGCACGCACGCACATATACACATACACATACACACACAACATACGTTTGATATCCATAAAACAAAAATCGAAGTCCGGTCCTTCACGATTTTCGCACGTAGTACTGACAATCGCGTAAGCCAATTTGCCGAATAAAACGAATGCTTCATCAAAGGGCCATTGCTGTTTTGAACTACGAACTTTAAAGTCCAGCGCCGAGGTGCAAACGCATTTCTTGACGATTGATGTGAAAAACAAGTTACTTTCCATGAAGAATTTCGTTCGCTTTTATAAAAGTCGGGTCGTTTACAGCGAAGAATCCCGCAAATTCTCTTTTTCAAGTAATATTTTCTGGCCATAATTCATTTTTATGGCCAGATCCGCCTTTAACCTTGTTCAGATATTAGATGTTAGGGGATTCGGCGGCTGATATACACAAGGAGCTTCTGGCAATGAAGTGGAGCCGTTCATGGTGCTCGCGATTTGACTGCGGGAGGGATGGGGTTGGTGTTGTCTTCTGGTCTTGTCTTTTGTGGAATGCTGGTTGCAAGGGCGTCGGTGTTGCTGGGGCCATGGTGTATTTCCAAGTCTGTATGTCTCTGTATCTTTGGCTAAGAGCGAGAGGGATAGGGAAAGAGAGAAAGAGAGAGAGAGAGAGAGAGAGAGAGAGAGNTGTCTGTCTCTATCTCTCTGTCTGTCTGTCTCTGTCTCATTCATAACCCCCTCTCTCTCTCTCTGTCTCTTTCTCTGATTTCTCTCTTCCTCTCTCTCTCTCTTTCTCTGTGAGATACACTTCAAGTGTCCCTTGAGGACAGGCTGTCTGCATCGTGGCTACTGCCGTGTGCTCTGGCGTGCCCTCTTGGAACAAGGAAAAATCCGACT
This sequence comes from Penaeus japonicus, assembly GCA_017312705.2. NCBI lineage: Eukaryota > Metazoa > Arthropoda > Malacostraca > Decapoda > Penaeidae > Penaeus > Penaeus japonicus. The sequence continues at coordinate 64,963 of BOPN01000702.1, read as the reverse complement.
AGGAATCTATTTATAGCCAAACCGGCAAGTAACGGTATAAAGGGTTGACCTGGGGTCAGCCAGTCGGTCTTACTCAGTCAGTAGTCGGTCGCTCAATCTCCGACGGGGAGCAGTAGCTACTGCCTTCCCGCCTCTGCTGTGAGACACACCAGTCTATCAAGAGACGTCCGACAAGCCATCGCTACCCAAGTAGATATCACAATATCACCTGTACCATTATCCACCAATAAAGGAATCAAGAACCACTGGACTTTGGCTCAAAACTCTTTTGTGAGAACACAAATCTCACATTCTCTCTCTCTCTCTCAGATTTCTCTCTCTCTCTCTCTTTCTCTGATTTTCCTCTCTCTCTGATTATTCTATCCCTCTCTCTTTCTCTAATTTCTCTCCCTCTCCCTTCCTCCTTCCCTCTCCCTTCCTCCTTCCCTCCCTCCCTCTTGCGCTGTCCCTTTTTTCTTCGCGTCTATCTCACCATCCGATATTCACTCGCCCTCTCGCCCTCTCGCCCTCTCGCCCTCCCTAGAAAACAATCAACTCCAATATTAGACGTTGATTAACTTCACTGCAACGATTAAAATGCTTCGAGAGGTAATTTGACTCGCGCTCTCTTCTTCTTCTCGTGTGTGGATGCTGTTGAGAACCGTGTAAGGTGATCTCTTATGACTGGGATTCTTTTTGGCAACAGATCGTTTGCAATATTACCTCCTTGATGGATTTTTTTCTTGAATTTGATATGAGATTCGTTGAGTTTTCCCTTTTACTTGTTTTCATGCTTGTTTTTTTAGGTGTTTAGATTTTCTTTCTCCACTTTAGTGTGTATACACATTCACACACATACACACTCGTAAACACACACATACACTAACACATACATACACAGAGAACAAACATACGCACATGCACGGCATTACACTGCATTGCAAACAAAGCTTTGCATTAATTTACATTTCCTCTACTCACTGTATGCTACTGTAAGACTCAATTCCAATATGTGTATGTGTGTGTGTGTGTGTGTGTTTGTATATGTGTTTGTATATGTGTTTAAATAGGCTACTTGTGTACACTAATTATACACGTTATAAATTCTTTTGAAAAACTGCAGTATCCCATCAATATACCTCCAGTTCAATGATATTGGATTGGTTATAAGACTAATAACCATAGAAAATAAGTTTTTCGAGCTTGCGTTGAAACATAAAGGCAAAAGACAAACACATTCCATGGTTAATGCATCACATTGTTAGCAGTCTATCGTTACCGTTAAAGTAGTCAAGAGTTTTCTTTTCCGCGGATTAAAGTTCAGGGCCAACAATTGGATTTAGGGACAGTTCCGAAATGCCATTTTAGTTTGTTACGTAAACGTGTTGGGTCTATATCTTTTTTAATTATTTTTCAATGGTGAAGAAGTGAATTTGGTGTAATATAAACCGATGATTCTATATTAGATACACATATACGCTCATTTACTCACTCTCAAATGTGTGTATGCGGTGTATATTAGTGTGTGTGTGTTGTATATATGTCTGTGAATACGTGTGTTCGTTTATGTTTGTATACATTTTTCATATCCACATGTGCGCGCACGCATTACAGCGCGAGTGGTTGTGTGCCATCATGCATAAATTCGTATAGGAGAAATCCTTCTTTTAACTTTAATAAGTTCTCCCGACTTGTAAGTCTTACAGTTGACATTACGCAACATTTATCAATTTCTTGACGGGAGATTTTCTCATTCCTATCTTGTGTGCGAGTCGGACGGCGAAAGAAGAAAACTCCATTAGCTCGCCGACTCTTCCCTGGCTCCTTCAACTGGGCTGCGCCTCACGGAAAACATCCCGAGCATGAATGGTTAATGGTACGCTCCCCTTAAAGTGTGTAATGGTGTGTTATAGAGAAAGAATGAAGCATGATGGATGGTTTCAGTCGCATATGTAGGGTAAAACGAAAGAGAAACAACAGTAGTAACGGAAGAAGAAAAAAGAGAAGGGCTTTTAACGCTACCCTGCGGAAAATTCTTAATAAAACAAACAAAAAACATGTAGCTATCCTACTTATTTGTCGTTTTACACTACGTTATACATCCGCTGGTGAACTGATTCTCAGATATGAATGTTTGACACAAAAAAACTATCATAGGAATGATAATAATATACAGGGATGGAATATACATGTGAATATATATATATATATATATATATATATATATATATATATATATATATATATGTATGTATGTATGTATATATGTATGTATTTATATATGTATATATTCATATGTATATATGTATTAGCTATGATATAAGTTCAGAATATGTTCCTCCTATTGAAGAAAGATTTATACTAGACATTTCTGAATATTTTTTGGCTTATCTGTTCAAAAATAAAAGCTGTGTATGTAACATATATCAATAGTTTTTTCCCGTTTTCAAATTGTATTAGCCTATTATCTCAACCTTAAATTTG
>BOPN01000702.1:47500-50000 GCA_017312705.2 Penaeus japonicus | reverse complement strand
TGATGTAAATGCCTGGAACTTAAAGGCTTTAATACTCACTAAACTGATCTTAATGTTAGATATTGGCAATTGACTGTTCATTTGCTTGTGAGCAATGCCATATAAGGTATCTGCAGGCCATACAGTGTCACCCAGAGTACTATATATTTACATGTTGCGCTTTCTCTCTCCGTTTCTCTCTCTCTCTATTTCTCTCTCTTTCTCTCTCTCTAAAGACTAAAGAAAATTACCATGTACTAAATTTAAAGTTCTTCCTTTAGGAGTTATTTAATAAATTCATTTTTCTCTTGCTCGGGGTATGAACTTTTGCATGAGATATTGAATTTGCGATACACGTAGCACTGCTTCACACCATATTCTAGATAACAATGGTCAGGTGTTCCTCCGAGCTGACCAACACCATCTGCCATCCCGAATTACTGCCAGTCCGCCGGCCACACACACCCACTGAGATATTTTCTTGTGCAGTCCTTTGCATTGCATTGACTATGGAGGTCATTCAAGAAAGCTTCCGTTCCATGTTTTATTTTGTTTTATATTGTATTAGTATCATGTATTCATGTTTTTGTTTATTCACTTACATATCTTGAAAATATTTTGATTCATATAGTTTTTGGTGTGTGTTATATCCTATTATACGTCTTTGTATCATATGAAACATACAAGGTAACTAATATCTGGAATACACACACACACACACACACACATACACACACACACACACACACACACACACACACACACACACACACACACATACACACACGCACACACACACACAAGCACGCACGCGCGCGTGCATGGATCAGGGAACAGATAAAATTAAAACATAAAAAAAGTGGCAGTAGGCAGGTCATATATATCGGAGACAGGATAACAGGTGGTCTAAGAAAACAACAGAATGGGAAATAGATGACACAAACAGACCAGGGGCCAGACCGATGACAAGATGGCGTGATGAGATGGCGAAATTCCCAGTAGTAAACTGGAATCAAAGGACACAAGACCGTAACGACTAGAAAAGACTGAGAGAGGCCTACGGCCTGTAGTGGAATGATACAGGCTGACGATGATAATAATAATTATATTCATTTTATATACATTTATATCCACACACAGAAAACTCGTCGACCTGATATGTATGCAACATTTCTTCCCTTCAATGAAATTAAGATCAAGCGCAAGAGCATTCCTAAACGTGGTGCGCTGTTCTTTTATCGCCATCACCAATTCGTAGACTGCGCTGGAAATTAGGCAGATGATATAATACGCGATTAGGTTTGGGCCAAGCCAGAGGCTGAGGGACACTCAATCTGGCTATGTCCCGGATGCCAATCAGTCACCAATTACGATGAGCGTTGGAGGCATCTAGTAAATGGGGTGAGGTTCAAGATTGACGAAGATAGACGTGATTTGCGCAGTGAGATGAAGTCGAAAGGCAATTATCGACTGCACTTTTTGTACGGAGCGAGGAAAACGGAGCTGTAGCCATTTGTAATTCTTCTACTTCCTTTTTTCTTATCATTATTATCATTATGATCGCTAGAAAAATGGTGTTTTTTATTTTGTTATTTTTATAATTATCATAATTTTGTTGTTATTATAATAACTAGTACTGTGACTGTTATCACCATTATTAATACTATCGCTATTTTGTGTTCTTCATATTATCACTTATTCTCAACGGTTAGAAAAGTTTAAGAAAATTTCTGGTGTGACGAAAAGGGCTTCGGGCCAAAAATGGTATAGGGACAATTTAAAGGACGATTTAACACTGTCAAATTGGCTTATTGAAATAAGCCTACCAGATAAACAAAATTACCTATTTCTTCTTTTTAAGGGCTTATCTCTCCAGGGCATTTAGTTTGATAACATGTGCGTTAGAATTTTCAATGTTGCTTAAACACTCTACCAAACCGTCTAGCTACATATTATGTTAAGTTGAATAAATGAAATACTGAGTGGATTTTAAAAAAGTCATGTCAAAACAGCACAAATAAGCCTAATTGGGATATGTCTATCAACAGATTTGATGATAGGGATAATGAAACTACTGTTATGGATTACACCACCATGAAGATAATATGATGATGATGTTGATGATGATCGTACTAATAGTGCTAGTAATAATCATAATGATAATGATGGTAGTGAAAATGATGTTGATAATTGTATTAATCAAAGTAGAAATAATAACATTGATAATGTTAATTATTTCAATACAGTAAGGACAAAATATTAAAATAGTAGTTATGAAAAACTTATATAATCATAGCGGTGAGGATGATAATGATTAGTATAATTATTGCGATTCATACCATTAACGACGATAATTATAAATGGGAATATAAGAATTAGGGTTACATTTTGTTTTGCTGAGGTATCAATTCGGTTTGCATTGTTCTATAACATTTATACTTCACCCTTATTATTATCAATAGTGTTGGTGTTATCATTACTACTATCTTAATGATTATTATTAACATTGCTAAATGATTAT
>BOPN01000702.1:37500-40000 GCA_017312705.2 Penaeus japonicus | reverse complement strand
GTGAGAGCATCTATGTATAAACAGTGTTCAAAATGATAGGAAGTCGCAGGCGTTCTACATTCATAACGAAAGAGAGGCGTACGTTAGTGTGTGCTTGTGCGTGTTACATGTAATATATACACTGATTTGTATGTTACATGAGGTACCTATACTTACTGTTCAGATGTTGCTTAAAGTGTACACGGTTCGAAAGCTTATTTGGGCATAGCTTTTAGGTCCCAATCTAGAAATAACGGTTTTTTTTTGTGGAGGATTATACAATTATGTATATCCAAATTAAATACCAATAAAGTATGATCCCCAGGTCATTCTTCCAGTTCTTCGCTAATCAATATATCTAACTGCGTATCCCGCTTAACGTTTTTTTTTTTTTCTTCTTCTTCTTCTTCTTCTTCTTATCTTTTCTGAGAGGATACATAAATATCTTTACCTGAACAAAATAAAGATAATAGATAAGAATGATTATGAATAATACTCAAAATTTACTTAAGTAAGTCAAAGGTATATGAATGGTGAATAGGATGGTTAAAAAAAAACAAAAACAAAAAAACTTTGAGTGTTAATTCTACCTCAGGCATCTACTTTCTACATCCTAATCGAGATGAGAAGATAAGAAATAAGAAAGACCGGCGCAGAGAAATATATTTATATGTGTAAATCTATATATAGCTACATGTATTTGTATATATGTATATGTAAGTATGTATGAGTATATGTAAATGTATATGTATATATATATGTATATGTATATATATATATATATATGTATATGTATATATGTATATGTATATGTATATGTATATATATATATATATATATATATATATATATATATATATATATATATATATATATATATATATATATATATATATAGCTAACGTTGATGCTGGTATTGCTAGTAAGAAGGCGAAGCACTTCCCTATTTGGCCAGCGGGTCTGTTATGCATCGGTGATGATTCAACCATTCGCTCATGTATTCTTAAAAAAAGAAAGAAAAAAAACGTCAAATGGCAGGGATAGCCGACCTGAATTTCTCTTCGGCAGAATGAAATAGGAAGAAAATAAAAAGTCAATCGTATCATGATTGGGGTGAATGGCCAATCAAAAACTTGAATCCAAATTTCTTTTCCCGACCTTCCAGAAATCCAGTTAGAGGATTTGGTATTCAGCGTCTACCCACCGTGCAATATGTTAAGGATTTACTTCTTTCACAGACCCGTGGGTTGTTCAATTACAAACGCTGTTTTCATTCTGTGAATAATCTTTATTTGTATATTTTTGTAGTGTGTGTGCCTCTTTGCGTTTGTACACATACATACATAGACACATACCCCTTCACCACACACATATGTATACACATACAAGATTGAATTACTAATATTTATTACGTTCTAAAGCAATTATAGAAGTAGATACTACCTACGATACCGATCATCTCGAAAAAAAAACACGATAGCAACTCCTCTTGTAGAATAACAATAATTTCAACACATGAACGATAACAGTAGCGCATATCACTCCCCCTTTCTTTTTTCTTTCTATTTCCCTGCTTTATTCTGTCAGTTTACTCGACACAAACAGATGTTGCATCCGTGCTAATGACTGTGTTCATTAGTAACTCAGTATAACTCAGCCTTTGCCTCACTTCATTTCTCAAATTTGCATATGCAACAGGCAGTACAGGTTGCATGCAATATACTGCGTTTATCACAAGATGCTTGCTAACAGGCAGGGCATGGCGTCGGATTGTTGCTTTTGCATAGCACAGGAACCACCTTTGATATATTGTCAAGTGGGAATGGATTGCTTTTGAGGTCTTGCATTATTATAGCCACTGCTGGTATTACGATTATAATAATGATAAGAACAAAAATGATGATGATGATAATGGTGACAATAACAAGATAAAGATAATGATAACAATGATGATAATGAAAATCATAAGAATAGTGATTGTGATGAGTAATCATTATCATCAATGTTTTCATTATTATTGTTAGTATTGTCATAATTATTATGATTATTATTGTTATTATAACAATTATTATTTTCATCATCATCATTATCATTGTTATTGTTGCTATTGTTGTTATCACTGTTATCATGGTTATTGTTGTTTTGTTGTCGTTGTTGTTGAATCATCATCATCTTTATGCTATTGCCATTAATATTATTAACAGGAGTGCCATCACAATCATTACAATATTCACATTGTATTTTTTACTGCTACCATTACTACTAGTGTTATCTTTCAGTATTTCTATCACCATCATCATTATTGGTATTATTACTATCATTATTATTCTTATCATCATCATCGTCATCATCTCCATTATTACATCCTAGTATATTATTTTCTCCAATGGCGATATACACTGATCCGATATCATTGATCGCAACGTGTCAGATTCAATATCATCCGTTAACACGCTTCAGTGAACTTCTGAGCGTAGGCCTAATATAGAGATTGGCGCGTAACCAACTGCTTACTTTTAAT
>BOPN01000702.1:30000-32500 GCA_017312705.2 Penaeus japonicus | reverse complement strand
GGAATAAGAGAGCATTCACGGTCCATCTTTTTAGCTGGAGTGAATGCCAGGAGTATAGGCCTATATAGGAGAAAACCCATCTGGAATAAATCTAATTATACATCAGATGGCCAAGCATTATCCGCCTACTTATCTCCTCACTCGCCTCCTACCGATAAGCAAGCCATGCTGATGAACACGACGGAAGAGGGGTTAATAGCTAAGGCAAGAGTATAATTGTATTTATGAATCTTCAAGAGAGCTTGTATCTATCAATCTATTTATATATGAAATATATATATATATATATATATATATATATATATATATATATATATATATGCATATATATATATATATGTATATATATATATATATATATATATATATATATATATATGTATATATATATTATATATATATATATATATATATATATATATATATATATATTATGTATATATATATTATATATATATGTATATATATATATTTATACTTATATATATATATATATATATATATATATATATATATATATATATATATATGTGTGTGTGTGTATATATATTATATATATATACTTATATATATATATATATATATATATATATATATATATATATATATATATATATTATATATATATATATATTTATATATATATATGTATATATATATATATATATTTATATATATATATATATATATATATATATATATATATATATAAATATATATATATATACATATATATGTATATATATATTGTATATATATACATATATATGTATATATGTATATATATATATATATATATATATATATATATATATATATATGTATGTATGTATGTATATATGTGTGTGTGTGTGTGTGTGTGTGTCTGTATGTGTGTGTGTCTGTATGAGTGTGTGTACATATGTAAACGACAGACACACACACATACACACACACGCACGCACGCGTATCCCAATATAGATAGCTTCGCGTATCTCAAATTAAATGGTAACTCAAGAGGTGATGCCCAAGTTCATATTCTTTATTACGAAGTTTAGATTTAGTTTCTTCTGCATTATATGTTGCACTGATCTATCAGCACAGTTACATTGGTTTGCTATTTTTTTTAGATGGACCATAGATGAATTGATCTCACGAACTGGCGGGAAGGATAGTCAAAAGAGGAGTACTGAACCCGTAGAGATTCCCCTCGACGAGACCTCGCCCGTGTTGCCGATAGATCAATAATGTGAAAATATTTAGTGCTAGCATACAGAAATCATAGGGAAGGGAGAACAAATATTACAATACTCTACCTACAAAAATAATAGTCAAATAAAGGGAATTTGAACGTAAATGTTTTACGTGAAGTATGTTCTTTGGATAATATAAGCATCAGAGATGTAGTTCCCGTTTTTCTGAATTCTGGATGAAAGATCCAGGATAAAGCACGCCATTGCCGTCCTAGAGGATTCATGTCTATTCCTCCCCACTTTAGATGCTTTATATATGACTGTCAAAGGTTTGGAGGAGGGACGGAATATGTTGCTTCCTTAAAACTCTACAGATGATTCAGTGGTTTGTGAGGATGAGCTTGACATGAGGTAATGATAAACAGGATGATGTACTTTAACTATACTACCATCGACATAATTCTTATTATTTCAATATTCCTAACAATACCCAGTCGTGCTGCAATAGACCGAGTGCCTGGAAATTGTTTTATACCTATTATGAACCTCTAGTCAACTTATTTAACGTCTAGTAAAACCTTTTATTTGTCATTGAAAGCTGAAACAAAGTAATATTCACATGTAATATTCATTCAGTATATGTATATATATATATATATATATATATATATATATATATATATATATATATATATATATATATATATACATATATATACATATACATACACACACACACACACACACACACACACACACACACACACACACACACACACACGGTAGTAAAGATAGAATTCCCTCCTGAGTCCCAATGTTTCCTTATTTCCAAAGAGTGTACTATATCTGTAATAGATGAATCAAGTTTATTGCCCTGGCTACAAAAAAAAAGAAAAAAAACGAAAAAAAAAACGAGGGATACAAGGCATATGAAAGCAACGTTTTTCAGTTGTGGTGATAATAGCGTAACTCAATCCTGCTCTTTCCTCCGACGTCGTGTCTCATTTTGTTATAATTCCTATCACTCTTCCTGTAGCGATGTATAAATGTCCAAAAAGAAGTGATATGAACTCTTGACCGTCTGAAAGTACCTTCTGATAGACTCCTGCCACGGAAACCGGGAGAAGGATCTCCTTCCCTTATCGTAAGAAATCGAACTCCCAAGGAAACGATGTATCTCCGTAAATTTCGGGGATGTCTGAGAGGTTCTTCGCTGTAAATGATTAACTCGCGAAGTTTTCTCCACGCTCGTCGTTAAAGGAGCATGCATGATTCATGGGAATAAATCAAGACATTTCCCTAATTGATGCATGTCTAACTCTTGGGTA
>BOPN01000702.1:0-2500 GCA_017312705.2 Penaeus japonicus | reverse complement strand
CAATGAAGTACATAGTCTGAATACATAACCTCACTTATAGAAACAGCTACCATCAGTTTCCCAAAATCGATAGCAGCAGTCGACACTGTGGATCCCAATTGCTTTCGTTGATAGGAGTGCCCAGCAAGTCTTAATTGGGAAGTCAGAATTGTAGGGTCTTAGTCTGTAGGGAGTCCATTTTTGACCTTTTATCTTACAACCACTTTATCAACACGTCTCTTTGTATTTCTTATCATTCGTTTCCTTACTGATGTGATTTGCTAACGTGCAATTATCAGTAGTCATTGTTACCATTTTCTTTGTTGTTTACCATCAATTATCTCTACCATTATCTTTTGTTGACAGGCAAGTCCTTGTTTTGATAACAGTTGTTGAACAAGTTTGTTTTTTTGTTTGTTTGTGTGTGTGTGTGTGTGTGTGTGTGTGTGTGTGTTATGCACGGACTGAATAACCCTCATTATTTATTATATTTAATAGTTTATTCGTACCTGACAATTATAGCAAGCGCAGCATTTCTATTGATTATATAGTTTAGTGTTGATAACCACACAATACAGCATTTTATTCGAAGATCACAGTGGACACTGAAGCTGTAAATAAGATTCACTGATTCCAAATAAATCGTTTGCTAAGCTAGGTCATTAAAACGTTCGAGATGTTAACTTGATTTGTCTTATGTCTTTAGATATATGTCAATACCAAGCGTAAGGGAGGTGGATTAAAAATGGATTATTAATGATTGCAATTGTCTGTCATTTGAGAAGAAACTATGTCTAACATATTTTACTTCTGTTATCGTTGTGTTTTATCTAATATGTAATGCTATTTCAATTATATCATACTTTTAACTTCCGTCATATAACATCATTTGTTCCCATTGTATAATGTATTTATTTTCACTGCACTACCTGTTAGTTATTTTGATAATCCCTTGCTTGATTCGTTTCCGACCATCCCCCTGCCTTGAATAACAGGCAGTAGAAAAAAAAGACAGTCACGAATCAAACTTCAAAAAAGGAGCCACCCAGAATTACTCGAGCTTCTAGAAGTCCGACGGTAGGACCTAAGAAAAGAGAAAAGGAAAGTAATCAAAGGTGGCAGGCGCCCAGTAGGGGATCCTGCCCTGGAGGGAGGAAGGGGGGAGAGGGGGTTATGGTTCACTCACTCATCTCTCAGAGAATAACAAAAGAAATAATAAAGGAGAGTTGCGTATTGAAACAAAAGGCACCGAGGGACCATTTCGAATTAATGGGGATGTGAGAGAGACATCAGGCAATGGTAATCGATGCACATTTCACTAACTTGGAATATAGGAATAAAACATTTTTTTTTCTTTGTCAGTAACCAGTCGTCATTCACGAAACAATGGAATCCAATTAAGGAAGGGCTAGGAGAATAACCCAATCTGCCGACAGGTATAATGAAAGGCAAAAGGGTTAATAATTTATACATGGCTGTTTTAAATACAGAAAGGGAATGGGGAAAGCCGATCGAAGAGTACATGCGTAGTGTACTTTTAAAGGGATAAGGGGAGTAGTTAAAACACGAGCGAATTGGAAGTAGGTAAGGTGTGATTAGTTAAGCTATTTCAACTTTTCTGAGATGCCAAGGGAGAAGCAATTCAAATCGAAACGATAGAGAGGGTATCATAACCGCATTATCTTATTTGCAATCACGCAAGGTATCATTACGTCTGCATAAACAGCTAAGCTTTCTAAACTTGATTCATCACAAAACGTTGCTTTTCTCATTTTCTCTCTATACAATGACTAATATACGATGATGTGGGGGTTTGAAATCCCTACAGTACGGTGATATATTTTGTTCTTTTACATATTGTAGGAAAGCTCCAACAAACCTTACGCCAATTGTGTGGTATCTAAACAACAACTCACAAACCATGTAATAGATATTCCTCTTTATATCATAGTTGCTTGCTTCTAGTTCCAGAATTTTGTGTCATTTTCAAGTCTACGATTTACAGCCTAAAGTCACTATATCAAACAATAATCTCTCTGTATCTTTACTCTCTACAATAAAATCAGATAAAAACATAAATACTTATATCTTTCAATATTTTTATATCCATATATAAAATATTTTTATATCAATATAGAAACGACTTGAAATAAACTTATGGTGACTTGACTGCAAATGGAACTTGTGAAGTGAAATATAATATGATCACTTAGATATAGGAGACAGATGTTCATAAACACTCCTGAGTAGAATTAATTAAATGATCGATGACAAAAGTAATGGATACAAGTTAGATTATTTTCTTGGATATACCTGAAAGCTATATCTAGAAATTGTAAGATCAGAAAAAAAAAGTGGGCTAATCGACAAAACTCTTTTTATAATGATTTTAGAGTATCAGATATCTTTTTTTTCATTTGAGAGAAGCAGTGGATTACACACACACACACACACACACACACACACACACACACACACACACACACACACACACACACACACACACACACACACACACACA
>BOPN01000701.1:395956-418456 GCA_017312705.2 Penaeus japonicus | reverse complement strand
TTGATTATTTGTTTTTGCTTATTTAGCCGACGGTAAATTGCTTTGTTTTTGATGTGGTCCTTATTTTGCTGCACCAAAGGTCACCTATTTATTTGTGCACTCCTTCCTTTTTTGTCCTTTTGTTTATTAGATTCTTACGCTTGCCATATAGTCAGGCGCGTTGAGTACAAGGAAGGAAGGGAGGGAGGGAGGCAGGGCGAGAAGGAGGCAGGGAGGAGAGGAGAAAGAGCGAGGGAGAGGGAGAGGGAGAGGGAGAAGGAGAGAGAGAGGGAGATGGAGATAGGGAAGGAAGGGGGAAGGAAAGGAGGGAGAGAGGGAGGCAGGGAGAGAAGCAGGGAGTGAGGGCAGGGAGGGAGAGAAGAAGGGAGGGAGGGAGGGAGGGAGGAAGACAGGGAGACAGGGAGGGAGGGCGAGAGGGAGGCAGGGAGGAGAGGAGAGAGGGAGAGGGAGAGGGAGAGGGAGAGGGAGAGGGAGAGGGAGAGGGAGAGGGAGAGGGAGAGGGAGAGGGAGAGGGAGAGGGAGAGGGAGAGGGGGAGAGAGAGGAGAGAGTGAGAGGGAGAGGGAGAGCGAGAGGGAGAGAGAGAGAGAGAGGGAGATGAAGATAAGGAAGGAAGGGGGAAGGAAAGGAGGGAGAGAGGGAGGCAGGGAGGGAGGGCAGGGAGGGAGGGAGGGAGGGAGGGAGGGAGAGAGGGAGGGAAGGAGGGAAGGAGAGAGAGGGATATAGGGAAAGAAGGGGGAAGGAATGGAGGAATAGAGGGATGGAGTGAGGAATGGAGGGAAGGAGGAAGGGAGAGAGGGAGGGAAAGAGGGAGGGAGATAGGGAGGGAGGAAGGAAGAGAAGGAGGGAGGGAGAGAGGGAGGAAGGGAGGAAGGGAGAGAGTGAGGGAGGGAGAGAGGAAGGGGAGGAGTGAAGGAGAGAGAGGGAGATAGGGAAAGAAAGGGGAAGGAAAGGAGGAATAGAGGGATGGAGTGAGGAATGGAGGGAAGGAGGAAGGGAGAGAGGGAGGGAAAGAAGGAGGGAAAGAAGGAGGGAAAGAGGGAGGGAGGAAGGAATGGATGGATGGATGAGGATTGAAAGAGGGAGAATGAGGAAAGCAAAAGAAGATGAGAACAGGGAAAGGAAAGAAGTAAGGGAGGAAAGGGAGGGGGAAGGGAGAGGGAGGAGAGGGGAATGGGTGACGGTGAGGGGGAAATGGGTCCTGCGTTTCCTCTATAGTCTGTTCTTGTCTATATTTTTTGTTGTTCTTACCATCAGGGTAAGAACATTATCGCCATTATCATTGACATCATTAAAACCATTATTAGTATTTTTCTTCTTATTATTACTATTATTGCGATCATCATCGTTATTATCATAATTTCATTATCATTATCCTTATTCTCATTATTATTGTTACTAGTAACATTATCATTATTGTTACTATCATAATGATGATAATGAAAATGACACTGAAAATAATATAGATGATAGTGATGATAAAAATATAAATTACGATGACTATAATGATCATAATTATAATGGTAATAAGAATGATAGTAAAATTATTATTATTAATACCCTTATTATTATCATAATCGGTCAACTATCCCCTTCTCCGCCCCCTCCTCCTCTCCCCTCCCTTTTAATCCCTTCCCTTCCCTCCCCGTCCCCCCCTTCTCCCTCCCCGTCGCCAATTCTCCCTCCACCTCTCTCTCCCTTACCCTCCCCCCCTCCCCTCTCTCTTACCCCTACGAAAAAAACAACAACAAAAAAACGAAAAAAAAAACACACACACACACACCCATCCAAGTGTTGATGGCAAATTTATAAGCATCTCAACACCCAATACAGCCTCATTCATAACGTTAATCGGCTATCGCGCGACGCCCCGCCTTTGCCATATCCCCCTCTCCGCCCCTCCCATCCCCACCTCCCCTCCTCCACCCCCCCTCTCCTCCGGCCGTATCATCCCGTCACGTCTTCGCTCGCCGCTCGGGTCTTCCGTCTCCGTCAGGCAGGTCGCGCCCGCGTGGGGGGTGGTGGGTGGGTGGGTGGGGGGTGGGGGTCGAGGGGCGTCCACGGCGGGGTGAGGGGTAGGGGATGGGTGGGGGTGAGGGGTAGGGGGTGGAAGGTGGGTGGGTGGCTTCGATGTGTCTGGGTTTGTTTGGGAGTTTGTTTGTTTTTTATCATTTGTCTGTGCGTGTTTTCTTTCTTTTTACTAGTTTATCTCTATTTTTTCATTTTTTAAAGTATTTCTCTTTCTCTCCCTTTTTTCCCAAACTATCTCTTTACTTCTCTCTATCTGTCTCTCCCTCTCTTACACACATTCTCTCTCTCTCTCTCTCTCTCTCTCTCTGTCTCTCTCTCTCTGTTTCTCTCTCTCTCTCTCTCTCTCTCTCTCTCTGTCTCTCTCTCTCTCTCTCTCTCTCTCTCTCTCTCTCTCTCTCTCTCTCTCTCTGTTTCTCTCTCTTTCTCGCTCTCTATGTCTCTGTTTCTCTTTCGTTCTCGCTCTCTCTCAACATCCTGGTAAATGGCAGGGAGGGGGATGTGGGGATGTTGGGAAGGGGGGGGGGGGGGCGGAAGGAGAAGGGGGGGGGTATAATGGAAGGAGTGAAGTATGCAGTGAAGGGAAGGGAGGGAGGAAGGAGGGGAATGTGAGAGAAGGGAGGGAAGGGAGGGAAGGGAGGGAAGGGAGGTATGGTTGAACGTAGGGGGAGCAGGAAGGGAAGAGGGCGGAGGGAAAGTGAGAAGAGGGGCGGGGGGAGGGGGTGGAGGGAAAGGGAGAAGAGGGGGGAGAAGAGGGGGGAGGAGGAGGGCGGAGGGAAAGGGAAAAGTGGGGGGGGGGTGGAGGGCGGAGAGTAAGGGAGAAGGGGGGGAGGAGGGGAGGGAGGGCCAGAGCGGAAAGGAGGAGGGGGGGGGGCGCAGAATAACGTCGTAAGGACAACTGACGGTCGTTAATTTCGGAAATGTTCAATGTATCAGCGCGGCGTGTGGTAGGGGTGGGGGAGGGGCAGGGGGAGGGGGAGGGGGAGGAGGGGAGGAAAAGAAGAGAGGGGAAGGGGGAAGGGGGAAGGGGGAAGGAGGAAGGGGAAGGATAGTGGAAGGGGGTGTGTGGTAGAGGTAGGGGTGGGGGAGGAGGGGAGGAAGAGATGAGAAGGGAAGGGGGAAGGGGGAGGGGGAAGGGGAAGGATAATAGAAGTGGGCAGGAAGAGAAGGAGGAGAAAAGGAAGGAAGTATTAGGCAAAAAACAGGGAAATGAACAAAGCGCCAAGACTGTTAAAAGGTTTCATTTGGTAATTTATAAAGGCTGCGGTGACCAACATTTTGTCTTTTTTATCTCTCATCCTTCCTTCTCTCCTCTCCCCCCCCTCCTCGGCCCACTTTTGTCTCTCTTTTTTTCTCTCTCTATCCCTCCTCTCTCTCTCTCTCTCTCTCTCTCTCTCTCTCTCTCTCTATCTATCTATATATATATATATACATATATATATATATATATATATATATATATATATATATATATATATATATATATATATATACATACATACACACACACACACACACACACACACACACACACACACACACACACACACACACACACACACACACACATACACACACACACACACACACACACACACACACACACAGACACACAGTTTTTTTTTTTTTATATATATATATATATATATATATATATATATATATATATATGTATATATATGTACATACATATATATATATATATATATATATATATATACATAATAACAACAATATATGTATATGTATGTAACATAGCAGCAGCAGCATGCATTTATAACCTAAATATGTATATGGCATGGCTAGGATGGACAATGAAGGTGGCACTGCATTTGGCGGCTGCATGGCACTGGCATATAAGGGATATACATGAGGAGGGCGGGGTCTACCAGCTGTGGGTGTGCCGGGTCGACATGGCCGCTACGCCCACTCACGGTCGTGGGCGGCGCGTGGGCGTGGTTTGTCGTCACCCCTCCATACACTTCCACAACACGTTCACCTGTGGACGAAAGACGCTATGTCAGTCCGGCTTTCAAAGAAAATGCTTTTATTAACTAGTGCTGTTATACATATAAATTAGAACAATCCTTTTTTATACACAGCTTGAGAGAAAAAAGTTTCTAACATTAAAAATACACAAAAATGACATCTGCATTCCCCTATATATATAAATATATATATACATATACACATACATACACACATATACACACATACACACATATGAACACACACACACACACACACACACACAAACACAAACATAAACACACACACACACAAACACACACACAAACACCCCCTCCCCCCCCCACACACAAACACACAAACACACACAAACACACACAAACAAACACCCATATCTATGTACTTACATACCTCCAATCTTTCCTTCCCCCTCCTGTCCTGCCTCCCCGCTCCCCTTCTCCCACCCTGAACATCATACCAATGTCCCATTTATATATATTTATCCCCAGTAACAACCCTCTTATACGGACTCCCACGGGGCATTTGAGCGCGACGCAGAAGCAGCGACGACGAGATGATAGAGGAGGAGGGGGGGGAGGGGGAGTGCAGGGATATATGTCCACTGTTATATCTGTATTTGTATCCATATTTATATTTGTATGGGTATGTCTGTATTGATATGGGTTCTATGGATCAAGTAGAGCACACAGTCACTCACACGCTTGCACAGACACCCACACAGACACACACAAACACACACAGACACACACATACACGCACACACACACACACACACACACACACACACACACATACACACACACACACACACACACACACACACACACACACACATATACACACACACACACACACACACACACACACACACACACACAGAGAGAAAAAAAACGAGAGAGAGAGAGCGAGAGAACGAGAGAGAAAGAGCGAAGGAACGAGAGAGGAGCAAAAGACAACGAGAAAGAGAGAGGCAGAAAGAGATAGAGAGAATGAGAAATAGAATGAGAAATAGAGAGAGAGAGAGAGAGAGAGAGAGAGAGAGAGAGAGAGAGAGAGAGAGAGAGAGAGAGAGAGAGAGAGAGAGAGAGAGAGAGAGAGAGAGAGAGAGAGAGAGAGGGCGAGAGAACGAGAGAGAGTAAGAGACAACGAGAGAGAGAGAGGCAGAAAGAGATAGAGAAAAAGAGAAATAGAGTGAGAAATGGAGAGAGAAAGAAAGAAAGAGAGAAAGAGAGAGAGAGAGAGAGAGAGAGAGAGAGAGAGAGAGAGAGAGAGAGAGAGAGAGAGAGAGAGAGAGAGAGAGAGAGAGAGAGAGAGAGAGAGAGAGAGAGAGAGAGAGAGAGAGAATGAGAGAGAAAAAAAACAGAGAGAAAGAGAGAGAGAGAGAGAGAGGGAGAGAGTAAGAGACAACGACAGAGAGAGAGGCAGAAAGAGATAGAGAGAATGAGAAATAGAATGAGAAATAGAGAGAGAGAGAGAGAGAGAGAGAGAGAGAGAGAGAGAGAGAGAGAGAGAGAGAGAGAGAGAGAGAGAGAGAGAGAGAGAGAAAAAAAACAGAGAGAAAGAGAGAGAGAGAGAGAGAGAGAGAGAGAGAGAGAGAGAGAGAGAGAGAGAGAGAGAGAGAGAGAGAGAGAGAGAGAGAGAGAGAGAGAGAGAGAGAGAGAGAGAGAGAGAGAGAGAGAGAGAGAGAGAGAGAGAGAGAGAGAGAGAGAGAGAGAGAGAGAGAGAGAGAGAGAGAGAGAGAGAGAGATCGAAAACAGAGTTGGGGAAAAAGGAGAGGATACAAAGGGCAGCAAAAACAGGTCTTGAACACAATAGCCACGGTTGGCTACTTGCGTTTCTTACTGCGGATAAGGCAAGTGTACTGTGTAGTGTATTGTGTATAGTGCTTTGGTCTTCTGTAGCTGAAGACCGAGGGGTGGAAGGAGGGGCCGGGGGGGGAGGGGATAAGGAAACGGGGGAGGAGAAAAGAAGAAAGAATGATAGGATGAGGTGGTTGAGGGTGGTGGAGGGGGAGGGGGAGGGGTGGGGTGGGGTGAATGATGGGGTAGGTGGGTTGGAGGATGTGGGGGAGTGGGATGGGGTGGGTGGGGGGGAGTTGGGGAGATAATGTGAAGACGAGTTGCTTGTGGATGTATAGGAAGGGAAGGTTGGGGTGTTGGAGGGGGGGAGGGGTAGGGGTCGGCAGAATAATAGGAAGGGTTAGTTGTGGGACGGTGGGGGGGGGGGAGGGGGGACGAGAGATGGGGTTGTGGATAGTGGATGGGGCGTGGACGAGCATGAGGACAAGGGAGAACGAGAGGAAAAGGGAAGTCGTCACCTTTAGATATATATTACACTTGCAAATACTCTTCTACTTCCTGGTCGGAGGGGGATGGGGATGGTAGGGGGGAGGGGGGGAGACTTTACTTGCAATAAGCACATATTCGTTCCGCAATAATCTATATTTCATGATATAGAATTGCACACTTATGAAAGGCTTGTATCAGATCTCGCATGTACGATTCTAATCATGTCTAATCACTGCATTTAACAAGAGACGATAGATAGCAAAAAAATGTATATAAAAAAGAAGAAAAAAGGGACAAAATAAAAATGAAAGATTAAGTAGAAAGAAGAGATTTATAAAACCAGATTGAGCGTGCGATAAAATGGGCGTGCGCTGAGACCGAAGATTTTGTTTTCTTCTTGTTAATGTCTCAGAAGACAAACTGGAACCAATGGAGTTACAAAACTTTGGAGGCCATAAAGAATCGTCTTTCACACCCGACTAACTCAAAATGCAACGGGGATAATTAAAGACTAAGTCTTCTAAATTGCACTTAAAGCACCAACGAAAGGAGTTCAATATATATATATATAATATATATATATATATATATATATATATATATATATATATATATATATATATATATATATATATATATATATATATATATATATATATATATATATATATATATATATATATATATATATATATATATATATATATATATATATATATATATATATATATATATATATATATATATATATATATATATATATATATATATATATACATATATATATATATATATATATATATATATATATATATATACACACTCACACACACACACACACTTACACACACTTACGCATTTACACACACACACACACACACACACACACACACACACACACACATATACACATTTGTTTATTTATGCGTTGAGTTTTTCCTCACTATTCAGATATAGTTATTCAACATTCCCTCTGTTTCCTATAGCGACCTTACTGTTTATCATCAACTGCAGGGAAAATGTCGCAGTAGAAAAGCATTCCTCAGACAAAAATATACAAGATGGAATATCACTTTGTGGCGCATGATTACTTGGTTAGATTACATTCACGCACATCATGTTCATGCAGCTATCATACAGACACGAAGCACCTCAGTTCCTAATGATAGCATTCTAACATAAACAATGTATGTAGGTGAAGCATACATTAAGACCTTCTCAAACTATGCATAAAAGCCGTTATTCAGTTATTCACTTTTGCGCCATGACTCTAATGAATAACAAAACTTAGAAATAAAAATATGAAGGTTAAATGGATATCCAAAACTATTTGGATTCTTAATTGCTGACGTGTTCAATATCAACTCGATTTCAACATGCTCTATGACATCTGAAACATTCTTGTAGGGTTTCCTATTACGCAATAGTTCTTATTTTGCCGGATTATTGTTCTTTTATATATTTCCCATTTAGGTTTCCTCCACTGTCATGAGCAATCTTTTTTTTCAGAGCCAATCCCAAAGTCTCCCAATCTCGACAAAGTGGTCTTCTGTTGATAAAAAAAAGGCAATCAATCCATCAGCAATATTAGATATTTCCCTCCTTTCTTTCCCTTTCCTTTCTTGCTAAATCTTCTATAGGAAGATGCACCTGGGCACTCCGTAAGTAATAAACGGTTTATAGAAAAATATTTGCCCACACTGACATATACATGAGCGCGCGACCGCGTCTGAATTTCGCAACTTAAATGTTAGAAGCAAGGATTTCTAGCTTGCATGTTAATGAGGGCAACTTTGAGTCTTTTTCTCATACGAGGACGGACTAGTGGGAGTAATCACGGCTCTCACTTAGACACGTCGTCTGTAATGAAAAAAATGCAGTGTGCTTTAATGACAAAGTCATTATATTTGAGGCAAGACAAGAGAAAGAAAGATATGAAGAAAGAGAAGAGAAAAGAAGAGAAGAGATAGATAGATAGATAGATAGATAGATAGAGAGAGAGAGAGAGAGAGAGAGATAGAGATAGATGGAGATAGATAGATAGAGATAGATAGATAGATAGATAGATAGATAGACAGATAGATAGATAGATAGAGATAGATAGATAGATAGATAGATAGATAGATAGAGAGAGAGAGAGATAGAGAGAGAGAGAGAGAGAGAGAGAGAGAGAGAGAGAGGGGGGAGAGACGAAAAAATCTACGGACCGAGTTTGCCACATTAAAATACCAACGACTTTGTCATGAAATTATGATGGAATACAGCGCAACACAATGACATGGCTGCGGAAGAGGGGAGTCACAAGAGGTCAGACGGGCAAAGAGCTGAGAGGAATTAGAGAAACATCTTATTATGTGAAATAATGGTCAGGAAGGTAGCAAGAAGGGGAAGAAAATAAGACAATGAATTATAACAAAGACTAGGGGAAAATGAAAAGATGAACCAAGAAAGGAGAAGAAAGGACAATGCTGAAAAAAAGTATTGAAGAGAGAAAAAAATCAGAGAAAGATGAAAGAAGTGAAAACAAAAGAGAAAGAAAAAAATAACCGAATATAAGATAAAAGGACAAGTTGGAAGATTTCTGAAAACAGAATAAAGATAAAATCTGAAACGGAAGTAAAAGCAATGGCGAACGAGAAAAACAAAACAAAACGAATAAACAAAAAGCCAACGAATAGCAGCCTCGTGTCTAAGGGGAAAGGGGGGGGGGGGTGGAGAGACAGGAAGGAGGGGAAGGGGAAATGGGAGGGGAAGGAGGGGGGGGAGGGGCAAGATCATGCACGGAACTTTGTCATTAGTATCTTCCATGCTACGTCTAATCGGCTTTGCTATTTTGTATAAAGAAAAAAATCAACGAATGAATACGAAAAGAATTACATTGTAATCCCAAGCTGATTGTAGACAACCATAATCACCATTATTGTGTGATTAACGATATTCTTATTAGTGCGTCTGAGATTGTTGTTAGTGCCACAAACACCATATCTCAGTCGAAAGGAATAGAAGAAACGTGAAATGCTAAACATATCACCATGTACAAAGAGTGAACAAACATACAGACACATACACCCACACACACACGCAAAAAAAGAGAAAGAAAAAGTAACAAAGAAAGAAACACACAAACGAACACGCCCACACGCCCACAAAGAAAACAAATCCCGCAAACAAAACACGCACACGCTCGCCGGCGCACATGTACACACGCAGCAGGTACTTACTTCTCTCTCAGCCTTGAGGGCCTCTCGACGTCTCTGGATCTCCGACCTCGCCCGGGAATGTCGCATGAAGTTGCCCAAAACTCCCGCCATGACGACTCCTTAGGTGTGTCTCGGGGATGACGTTTGTGTTCTGTTTGTTCTCTTGTGTTCTTTTCTGTTATTCTCGCTCTTGTCTATCGCCTTGGTTTTGTATTTCTGGGACGTGTGTTGGTGTTATTTTCTTGTTTCTATTTTTTTCTGATTTTCTGAACTTGTCCTCCTCTCGACGCTATTCTATTGTAATTGTACTTTGATCACTTCTATTCTTCTCCTCTTTTCAGTTTTTTTTTTGCGATTTGTGTCTCTCTCTCCTTTTTTTTTTTTTTATTCCACTTGTCTTTCTCTCTCTCTCTTTCTCTATCTCTCTCTCTCTCTCTCTCTCCCTCTCTCTCTCTCTCCTGGGATCCTCCACTCACCGCAGTCTTCCTCCCAAGGACGCGTGACGGTCCTCGTCCTTCTTCTCGAGACAAAAGGACACGACCCTCTCCCGTTTGAGCTCCGGCGGCCGGCCTTCTTCTGTGACCGCGGTGACGAAGACCTTACTGGGAGGAGTCGGAGGGGATCCTTGCTGTCTTATGAAGGAGGAAGTAATGAGGATCCTTACCGTATTTTGAACTGAGTATTGACGAGGAGCAATACTGCGTTAGGAGGTGAGGAGTGAAGGAGGAGGATCCTTACTGTGTTGTGGAGTAAGGAGTAAGGAGTAAGGAGTATTCGAGGGATCTGGATTGATCTGTCACTTGGTATGTCTCTGAATGGAGGGTAGGGGAGTTGTCCCATTAAAGCCTTGATGAGGACACGAGGTGGCGTTTCCTTGCCTTGAAATGCAATATGCAATCTCGGCGTTATGAAAGGAACTAGTCTCGACCAGGAATACTAGTTGGCAACTAAGAATATCCTTTTTTTTCCTTCCTTCGAGGAGAGTGATCACTTCTCGTCAATTGTCACAAATAATTATCACTTAGCTGAGAGAACTTGGATTTCTTGTGTTCTCCTTTTTTTTCTCGAGGGGGTAGGTAGGGGGATAGTAGGAGGTAGGGGGGGCAAGGCGGAGCTTCGAGGGTAAGCGGGGCTGGCTAGAGACTTCCTTTTTATATGGTCTTCCGAAGAGGGGAAAAAATAAGGTAAGAGATATCACGTCCCTCGCTTTTTTTCCCCCCTTTGCTTCTTTGTCCTTGTCAGGCTATTGGATCGCGTCTTTTGTTATTATGTTATGCGTTTTCTCTCTTTCTTCCCTTCTCTACTTTCCTGATGACTATGTTCTATTTCATCCGATTATTTCTAAATATGCATTCTTTTTTTTTTTTTTATACAAGATCAGCAATTACAAAATACTTGTACTGACGCTTGTACTGCTTGTGCACATATCACGAACAAAGGATTACATCTACAGACAGGCACTTCTTATTGCTAGTCTTAAAGCACTGGTACAAACAATGTGTTTCTATCCTGAGAAAAAATACATGTTATTTTACCATTGGATTTCATTCTACCATAAAAAAAAAATGTAAATAGCAGATAAACTTTCTAAAAAAAAAAAAAAAAAGAAATCCCATAAAATTGCTACAAAATACATCCAGTCCGAAAATGGAATCGGAATTAGACTAAATAAGAAAAAGATAGATAAGTTCATAATCAAAATACTTTCCGAGGATGAATGGCACAAAATCTCGATTTGGAAAGTAAAAAAATCGTCATAGATTTATGAGGAATGTTCTAAGTAAGCAAAAGTAGCTGTACAGTTCCTTGTAGAAAATCTAATACTTGAATAGATGAAATATGAGAAGAGGAAGTACACCAGATAAAGAAAGAACGAAAGGAGACTGAAGAAGAAAGAGTAACTGGGAAAAAAGAAGAAAAGCAGAGAGGCAGCAAGAAAAGGAATGAAAAAGACGGGGATAAGAGAGAAGGATAATAAGCAGGGGAGAAGGTATAGAAGGAGGATATAAGGAAAAAAGGGGGAAAAGAAAGTAGAACAAAACAAAACGAAGAAATTAATGAAGGAGAAGAGGGAGCGAAGGAGAAAAGGAGAAATAGCAAGTAGGGAAGAACAGAGGGAAGGAAGAAAAGAAGGGAGGGGAATAAAAAGGAAAAGGAGAAAAAAGGTCTAGAAAATGGAGAGACAGAGAAGAAAGAGGAAAGGAGTAAAGAAAATGTAAAAAAAAAAAAAAAAAAAAAATGGGATTGAAGTAATGAGAAAAACGAGGGAGAGAATGGAGGTAAAAGACAGCACAAAAAAAGAGGAGAAAAAATATAATGATGATATTTAAAAAGGAAATGAAAGAAGAGGGAATGAGAAAAATGCAAAAGAAATGCACAAATAATAGAGAGAGAGAGAAAATAGAGAAAGACAGAAAGAGAGAGAGAGAGGAGGACAAAGAGGGAGATGACAGAAAACGATCTGGATTGATAGAGAAAGATTGTTGGAAATGAGAAACTAAGTTTAGCGAATTTTTTTTTTTTTGAGAGAGAGAGAGAGAGAGAGAGAGAGAGAGAGAGAGAGAAAGAGAGAGAGAGAGAGAGAGAGAGAGAGAGAGAGAGAGAGAGAGAGAGAGAGAGAAAGAGAGAGAGAGAGAGAGAGAGAAAGAGAGAGAGAGAGAGAGAGAGAGAAAGAGAAAGAAAGCAAGAAAGAGAAACAGAAAGAGAAAGAAAGAGAAAGATAAAGAGAAAGAGAGAGAAAAAAAAAGAAAGAGAAAGAGAGAAAGAATGAGAAAAAAAGACAGGGAGGAAAGTGATCACAGCGTTTCGTAGTGGCCCTCGGAACCAGCGGCCGAGGAGAGCGTACAGTTAATAAGATAAAGCATCCGTACCCGACCTTCATAACAAGGTCAGGGGTCGAGGGGCGACGGGGCGCTGTCATATCGCCAGTGACCTTAGGGAGATCAAGATTTTTTTCCCCCCCTTCCCACGTTGACCTTTCCCTCGAATGCAAATGAAAATCGCGGTTGATTATTTCTCGATTTGATAATGTAAGTGGATGTGGCACTTGTTTCAATCAGAATAACACGTTTTGGCGATTATTCCGTGGCCACTATAACCACCGATGTGGCTGCGGTTAATTGCTTATGTATATAGTTAATCGTGCTTAAACCGAATACGCCCCCCCCCTAAACAATGAGAATTGTTAATCCAGCTGATGTTTGTATAAACACACGCTTAACAAACAGGTCTCTCGCTCCGTGTGCAAAGTACCGCAGGAAAGAGGTCACAACCGAACCGCAAAGCTTAAAACCTTTCGCTTTTCTCGGTCCTTTTAAGCGGTGGAGATTGAGCAACGCTGGGCCCAGTGAATGACGTCATGAAGAGCGGGAGGGGAGGGGGTAAGGGGGGTGAGGGGGGATTCTCCGTCATGCGACACCGCTGGCTTAATCACTGACACCCTAGCACTAATTTCCTCCCGCAGCGGTGGGGAGGGTTAGTGGGAATACCTTTCGCTCTTCCCTCCACTCTACGCTTCTTGTTTTATCACCCCTCTTCTTTCCCCTCTTTGGATTTTCCTTCTTCTCTTCTTCCTCTCATACCTCTTTCGCTCTGCTCTTTCTTCTTCTCACTTCCTGTTCCATTCCCTCCCCCAACGCTTTTCGTCCTCCCTTCCTCTCCTCTTCCATTCCTTTCCATTCACCCTTCCCTTCCTCTCCCCTTTCCTCACCTCTCCCCTAATTTTCACCCATCCCCCTCCCCCTCCCCCCTACACCATTTCCTTCCCTCCCCGAACACCCCTTAACTCAAGCCTTATAACACGTCATAACATGTCATAACACGTCACACACATGTCTACTTAACGTGGGACCAACACAGGATGCTTCATACACGCTCAGGAATGGGGTAAAGAGGGCGAAGTGCGGGGGTCACCCTAGATCCTGTGCTTGTTTGTGCTTGCTCGTGCTTGATTTTGCTTGCTTGTGCTTGCCAAGATCTACCTACCGGTTCCTCCACCCCTTAGATTACAATCAAGACCATCGTGTACCTCATATCCCTGTGATGCCTTACAACCTGTGCTTGCTTGGACCTGCTTGTGCTTGCCAAGTTCTTCCCACCGCTTCCTCCGTCCCTCAGACTACAATTAAGTCTAACGCGAACCTCATTTATTTTAATTAGTTATCTATTTCTTTTCCAATTTCCGGGATTCGCAGTATTTAAAAGGTATTCGGACGATCACCTCGGTTATTACGTGCAGGCTTGTAGCAGGAATATATGGGATCGTGTCTTGTGTTTCCCTCTCCCTCTCATCTACAGGACACGCCATATCTCGCTTTCCTGCCCTCCTTCCCTTCCTCTTTCTCTCTCTCTCTCTCTCTCTCTCTCTCTCTCTCTCTCTCTTTCACTAACTCTCTTTTTTTATAACTTAATTTCTCTCTCTCTTTCATTCACTCTCTTTTTTCTAACTTATTTTCTCTCTCATTCACTCAGAGTCTTCTTATTCTAACTTATTCTCTCTCTCTCTCTCTCTCTCTCTCTCTCTCTCTCTCTCTCTCTCCCTCTTGCTCTCACTCTCTCTCTCTCTCTTCTTTCGCTCTATCCCTTCCATTACCCTTCGCATTGTCCTAACGCCCATTTCCTCTCTCCTTTTCTTCTCCTCCTCCATTCTTCATATATCGCTTATCATCACCCCCTCCCCCTCCCCCTCCCCCTTTTGGTCTCTCCCCCTCCCCCACCCCATTCCCCTCTCTTTCCCTCCCCCTCCCCCTCCCCCTCCCCCTCTCTTCCCCTCGCGTCTTCCTCCACCGCACTTTATCGCGCTACTTATCTCTTATGTCACCGGCAATTTCCCCTCCCCCCCCCTGTGTTATTTGCTTTTCATCTCCATCCATTATTGTCCCCTTTTGCATCTGGTTCTCCTTCTCTATCTTTATTTTTTTCTCGATTTTTTTTTTTGGGGGGGGAGCTACGTTTATCTTGGTCTGTTTGTGTCTACGTGTCTCTTCTCTCTTTCTTGGTTTCTTTCTTTCCCTGTCTCTCTCTCTCTCCTTCTCTTTATCTTAATTTTTCTCTTTCCTTGTCTATCTTTCCCTTTCTCTCTCTCTTTCTCTCTCTCTCTTTCTCTTTCCGTCTTTCTGTCCGTTTGGTTGTACTTCTTTGTCTATCTATCTATCTCTTTATCTCTCTTCCTGTCTATCTATCTTTCTCTCTCTTTCTCTATCAATCCATCTATCAATCCAACTATCTACCTACCTACCTATAAATCTATATATCTGTCTATCTATCAATGTGTCTATTTGTCTATTTATCTATCTATCTGTCTATCTATCTCTCTTGCTATCTAGCTATCTGTCTATCTACCCTATTATCTATCTATCTATCAATCTATCAATCAATCTATTGATCTATCTATCTCTCTCTCTTTCTCTCTGTTGCTCTCGTCTTCTCGTTGTCTTATCCGCCTTCCATATCTCTTCCTTGACTATTCCATTCTTCTCTTTTTATTACACACCTATCCCTCTCTTCCCTTCCTTCCCATCGCCATTATTTCTCCATATCTTTGTCTCTGGGACTCGTTAAGTAACTCTGTCTGTCTGTTTGTCTGTCTCTCTCTTCCTCTCTCCGTTTCTCCTCCTTCCTCTGTTCGTTTCTCTTTCTCTCCCCCTTTTTTCCTCTACCTTTCTTTATTTCTCTCTCTGTCTCTTCTTTTTCTCCCCCCTCTCTCTTAAACACACATGCTCTCTCTCTCTTTTCTCTCTCTCTCTCTCTCTCTCTCTCTCTCTCTCTCTTTCTTACACACACACACACACACACACACACACACACACACACACACGCGCGCGCGCGCACATACTCCACCTCTCTCATCTTTTTCCTTTCTGTTTTCTTCTTTCTCTCTCTTTTTCTTCTTTCTCTCTCTTCCTTCCTAACTCCTTTCACTCTCCCTATTCTCTCTCTTCCACATAGTCACTGCCATCTCTCATTTTTTCCTCACTTCTCTCTCCTCTTTCCCCAGATCTATGCAATCCCTTTTCTCATACTCACAGCCTTCGTCTCCTCAACTAATCATCCTATCTATCCTTCTCATAATACTTCGTCACTTCTCAATACTTATCCTCTAATGAAGTTCTAATACATCCCTTCCACTGCATTGCTTTCTTCCTTATATTTAAATCACAGATTACCTTTTATTCGTGTTTTATTCGCTATTTTTGCTTTCACTCTGGTTTAGTGATATCTCTTCCTTACATCCTTCATTCTATTATTACATATTTATTATTCACTCGTAACCCACATTCCTTTACCCTTCCTATGTTCCTGTTTGTAAAGCTGTGTTCCCCTCTTCCCTATTCTCTTAATTTATACCATTGTTTTCGTCCTTCGCCCCATTCAATAGGCTGTCTATTGACTTGAAGATGTCTTTCGTCTTCAAGGAATCGACTTGCTTACGTAAAGGTCTTTTAAGAAAGATTAAGTTTAGTGTTCCGGTGTTCTTGTGTCTGAGGAGGAACACGTGATGTTATAATTTCGATGCTGAGTGAGATGGTATGCTCTCTCTTTCTGTTTCTCTCTCGCACTTTCTCTCTCTCTCTCTCTCTCTCTGTTTCCCTTTCGTAGATTTTTCCCCCTCTATTTTCTCCTCCTCTTGCACTATCTTCCTTCTTCATATTCCTAGTAGCAATTCTCTTCTCTAACGCAAGTCCTAAACCTGTCACACTTTTCCCGCATCGTTTCATTTTTTCGCCGTTTTTCTCTCTCTCAATCTTTTCTCCCTTATCTGTTGTCATTCTCTCTCTCTCCTCTCTCTTTTTCTCTTCTCTTCTCTCTCTCTCTCTCTCTCTCTCTCTCTCTCTCTCTCTCTCTCTCTCTCTCTCTCTCTCTCTCTCTCTCTCTCTCTCTCTCTCTATTTCCTCTTCTCCGTTGCCTTCCTAACCCTACGTGTCCAGTGGTCATCTTAAGCCTCTTTTCTTTTCAACTCTCCCCGGATCCTCCCCCCCTATTCTCTTTGTCGTCTAGTCACTTCCTCTCTCTCCCTCTCTTCCCTCCTCACTTCCTTTTCCCCTTTCCTTTCTCTCTCTTTCCCAATAATCCTATCTCTCTTCTCCCTCTCCCTGTTCCCCTCTTTCCCTTTTCCTCTCTATCTCCTCTTCCTCTCTTGTCTTTCTTTCCCTTCCCTTCCCAACCCTCTCTCTACCCCCTCCTCCTTTCTCACCGCATTCTTTCATACCGCAGTCCCCCCTCCAACCATATCCCGTTTTCCTTTTGTCCCCATTGAAGGTCTAACATTTGAAGGTCTTCTGTGGGTGTTATCGGTATAAAGAATGCTGCTCCTTTTTTAACGGTTATCTCTCTTTGTCGCTGATTCTTCACCCTTGCACTGTGTATTGGAAAAAAATCGTCTTATCTCTCTACTTTTTTCTTTTCTTCTTGATTTTGATATTTTTCTTGTCTCATCTCCATAACCGCTGTTTTTTATTATTTTTTTCTTCCTCTTTTCCTCTCTCTCTCTTTCTCTCGCTCTCGCTCTCTCTATCTTTTCTTCTACTTTCTCTCTCTTCTTTGTCTTCTTCTTCTTCTTCCTTCCTTCCCTCCCTCCCTCCCTCTCTCTCGCTCTTTCGCATTTTTTTCGCCCTACTTTCTCCTCCTCTTGCACTATCTTTCTTCATATTCCTTATACCAATTCTCCTCTCTAACATAAGCACTAAACCTGTCACACTCTTCCCAATTCGCTTAATTTTTCCGTCATTTTTCTTCTTTCTCCATCTTTCCTCCCTTATATTTTGTCCTTCTCTCTCTCTCTCTCTCTCTCTCTCTCTCTCTCCTCTTTCTCTCTCTCTCTCTCTCTCTCTCTCTCTCTCTCTCTCTCTCTCTCCTTTTCTTTCTCTTTCTCTCTCTCTCTCTTTCTATCTTTCACCTCTTTCTCTCTATTGCATTCTCTCTCTCTCTCTCTCTCTCTTGCCTTCTCTCTCTCTCTCTCTCTCTCTCTCTCTCTCTCTCTCTCTCTCTCCTCTCTCTCTCTCTTGCATTCTCTCTTCCAGTCTCTATTCGCATGTCAATCTTCTTTCTCTTTGTCCATCGACATACCAGTCTGTATGTTCTTTGTCCTTCCGATTTTTTCTCTCCCTTTGTTCTTCCAGATATTTTCCTTAACCTTCCAACGGCGTCTCAGCTATTTCATTTTTTCCCGATCTTGTCTATTTCTTCTAAATCCTAAAATTCTAAACCCAAACTTCATGATTTTCTATTTGGTATTTGTTTTTCTATGGAGAAAACAGATAGCTTTTGCGTTGTTTTTGTCGTTTGTCCTTGATTCTGTTTGTCTGTGTATGTCTTTCTGTTTGTCTTTCTGTCTGTCTGTCTGTCTCTCTCTCTCTCTCTCTCTCCCTCTCTCTCTCTCTCTTTCTCTCTCTCTTTCTTTCTTTCTTTCTGCCTCTCCCTCTCTCTCTCTTTTTCCCTTCTTCTCTCCCTCCCTCTCCTTCCTCGTCCCAACCCTAATTCTCGAACTCTAACAACCTTATTCTTAATACTGTTACCCCCCATTATACTACCCTTGCTTCTCCCACATTTTCGACACTACCCACAAATCATCCCTCCCATTATTATCCAAATTCACCCCTTACTCCTCCATTCATTCGCCCATTCGTTGTATCACCTTTACAGCGAACGGCACGAGACGGAAATGAACCATTAGTCCACTCGATCGAGGTGGCTATTGCTGGCTATGCTTTGTGAAGTAATTCAGGAAATTCCGCATTTTTGGTCGATAGTTAGAAAGAAAGGAAGAAAGAGAGAGAGAGAGAGAGAGAGAGAGAGAGAGAGAGAGAGAGAGAGAGAGAGAGAGAGAGAGAGAGAGAGAGAGAGAGAGAGAGAGAGAGAGAGAGAGAGAGAGAGAGAGAGAGAGAGAGAGAGAGAGAGAGAGGGAGAGAGAGAGAGAGAGAGAGAGAGAGAGAGAGAGAGAGAGAGAGAGAGAGAGAGAGAGAGAGAGAGAGAGAGAGAGAGAGAGAGAGAGAGAGAGAGAGACAAATAGGGAACGAGATAGGGAGATAGAAAGAGAGAGAAAGATAGAGAGGTGAAGAGGGAGACAGGGAGAGAGAAAAGGAGAAAGAGAGAGAGAAAGAAAAAGAGATGAAGAGAGAGATAGAGAGAGTGAAAGGGAGATGGAAAGAGCGGGAGGAAGGAAGAATGAAAAAAGAAAAAAAGAAAAAAAGAAAAAGAGATAAAGAGAGAAAGAGAAAGATTGAGAGAGAATGGAGAATGGAAAGAGAGGATAATAGAGAAAAAGAACTAGAGTAGAAAGAGAGAAATAGAAAATTAGAGAGAGAAAAAGAACAAGAGAAGGAAGGAAAGAAAGGGAGCGAGAAAAAAGGAGGAAAGAAAGAGAGAAATGCAGATAGGATGAAATAAAGAGACAAAGGCATAGAGATAAAGAGAAAGAGATACAGAAAGAGACAGAGAAAAGAATAATCACAATAGATTAAATATACATCACAAATCACAATTACCATATGTTTGTCTGATATGATTCATAAGGGCAGAGAAATGGAGAGAAGGAGGAAGGAAGGAAGGGGGAGAAGAAAGGAGGGAAGGAAGGAGGGAGGGAGGGAGATAGGGAGGGAGGGAGGGAGGGTTGGGAGGGAGGGAGGGAGGGAGGGAGGAGGGAGGGAAGGAGGGAGCAGAAGGAAAGGAAGGGAAGAAGAAGAAGAAGAAGAAGAGAGAGACAGAGGGAGAAGAGGCAGACATACATACATACAGACAGAGAGATTGACAGACAGAAGCAGAGACAGATAAAGAATAAAAACAGCGAAGGTGAGGAAGAGAGGGGACAAGAGGTTGAAGAGGAAAGGGGAAGAGGTGAGGGGGAGGTGGAGAGGGGGGAAAGGGAGAGGGGGAGAGGGGGAAAAGGGGAGAAAGGGAGAAGGGGAGAAGGGGAAAGGGAGAGGGAAAGAGGGGGGAGGGGGAGAAAGGATAAAAAGGGAGAGGGGGGAGAGAAAGAGAAAGAGGGAGTGGAGGTGAGGGAGAGAGAGAGAGAAAGAGAAAGAGGGAGAGGAGGTGAGGGAGAGAGAGGGAGGGAGAGAAGAGGAGAGGGATAGGGGGGAAAAGGGGGAGAGACGAGAAGGCATTTTGGGTCAACAGCATCCAGGGGGATTTTCCTATTTTTATGGCACACTAACAGTCATAAGAGTGGTCAATAGAATGATAGATCGCAGGAGAAGATGAGGAAAGATGAGGAAAGATGAGGCAAGAGGATAAGGAGGAGAAAAAAGGGGATGGGATTAGATGAGATGAAATGAGGAGATGATTTAGAATGAAGAAAATGAAAAAAATGAATGAAGAGAATGAGATGAGGAGAATGAGATGAAATGGGGGGAATGGTATAGGAAGAAGAGAATGAGAATGAAATGGAATGAGGAAAATGAAATGAGGAGATTGAGATGAAATTGAACGAAGAGAGTGAAATGAAACATAATGAGGCTGAAATAAAATGAAGTGAATTATATAAGATGAAGAGAATGGAATGAAATTGAACGATAAACATGAAATGAGACAAAATGAAAATAGATAGAAATGATTAATATCTGAATATGAAAATAACGAAGAAAATAGTGAATTAGGAACAATTATTAAAAAATGCAATTGACACTGATATTCTTTCCCTTTCGATCAAATTATTATAAAGATAATAGTAATGATAATAGAAACAACCATGATGATAATGATACTGATAGAGAATGATGTCTGTCACTCTTATCATTATGAAAAAAATAGTGATGATTAGCTATAACAGCAACGAACAACAAATAATTGAAAAAAGGGAATGAAAAAGAACAAGGAGAATTATAATAAATAGAAAAAAAAACATTAGTAAAGAGCAGATTAACAGTTTTATGACTTCATAATATCAACAACAATCAAGATAATGATAACAATGGAGGTAACAACGCGTCAGGAAAACAACAACTACAATACTGTCAATATAAACAAACAAACACCAAAAACAGCTATAACAATCATTGATTATTTAAACCCACAGACAAGCGTCATTCGGAATTCAATCCAACCCGTTTATTGAAAATTGTATTGGATTTATCCCATGGTTTCGGCGAGGTTAAATTCGTTCAGGGACAAGAGCTATTTCTCGAATTAAGATAACGAAAATTTGATATTAGAAAAAAAAAGATATATATTATCGTTATTTCTCAAAATTTGATATTAAAAAAAAATCATATATATTATCGTTATTTCTCAAAATTTGATATTAAAAAGAAATCATATATATTATCGTTATTTCTCAAAATCTGATATTAAAAAAAAATCATATATATTATCGTTATTTCTCATTGCAGTTCGCTTCACAGAGTATATATATATTGCACTCGCTCATGCAACTTAACTGATTTACATTCTCATTTTTCCCCTCTTGGCATTAGAGCAACAGCAACATTTCTTTCCCCAAAACGACCTTTTTACAGACCTTAAATTGTTCTGGTAATAGTGCACGTAGACGGCGACGCACTAATGTGGCAACAATGACAAGTGATACACTTAGCTACGGCTGTGGGACGCTGATGTGGTAACACTGAATGGCAAACCGAAACAGTGATACCAGTCGCGCGTATAAAGACTTATAAAACTACAGTATAAAGTACAAAGTATAAAGTATAAAGTATAAAGTATTACCGTATAAAGCTTATGAACTACAGGATTATATCGGTTGTGTAGAAAAAATAAAATAAAAATACAGGCTATATTGGCAAGCCGAATCAGTGATACCAGTCGCGCGTATAAAGACTTATAAACTACAGTATAAAGTACAGAGTATAAAGTATAAAGTATAAAGTATTACCGTATAAAGCTTATGAACTGCAGGATTATATCGGTTGTATAGAAAAAATAAAATAAAAATACAAGCTATGATTGGATTGTAAGAACAAGAATGAAAAAAAATTGGAATATAAGTACAATGAATAAAGGCATTGCAGATTAGCACAAACCGAAAGAAATGGAGACTAAAACGTAATTAGAGGGAATCAAAGACACTAAGACTGCAATATAAGTAGAAGGAACAGATGAATGAAGATTAGAATGTAAATACCAGGAATTAGGATGTACGATGGTGATAGACGGAGAGAGAATTAGAGAGAGAGAGAAAGATAGATAGAGATAGATAGATAGATAGATAGATAGATAGAGAGAGAGAGAAAGCGAAATAGAAAGAGAGAGTGTAAGATAGATAGATAGATAGATAGAGAGAGAGAAAGAGAGAGAGAGAGTGAAAGAGAAATAGAGAGAGAGAGAGTGAAAGAAAAAGAGAAAGAGAAAGAGAGAGAGTGAAAGAAAAAGAGAAAGAGAAAGAGAGAGAAAGAGAATGCGACTAAGATAAACGAATAATAGAGTATCCCCTGCAAAGAATAAAGAAAAGAAAAACAAAAACAAAACTAACGTATACAAAAAATACAAGAACATAAGTAAACAAACCAAACACCATATAGATAAAGAAAATAACAATAGGAATTGGAATAAGAAAGAACAAAATAATAGGCGTTCTAGAAGCGGTAGCGTGGTACAAGGAGC
Source organism: Penaeus japonicus (assembly GCA_017312705.2). Lineage (NCBI taxonomy): Eukaryota > Metazoa > Arthropoda > Malacostraca > Decapoda > Penaeidae > Penaeus > Penaeus japonicus. The sequence goes on along the minus strand of BOPN01000701.1, from coordinate 396,401 downwards.
AATAGAGAGAGCAGATCAATAGAAGCATGAGTAATAACAGCAGTAATCGTAACAATAATGATAATCATAACTGTATAGTCGTGGCATTAGTACAACTATTGCTATCATTATAGTATTAGTAGCAGTAGCAGTAGCAATATATACGTAATTATGTCGTAATATAAGGATTAGTAACATGCCAAAGTCATTAATGGTTATAAGGAACAAAAAAAGAAAATGTATTGTATTTGTTGTAGTTGTGATGGTAGTGACATTGATGACAGTGGTAAAGTGGAAGAAGTAGAAGAAGGAGGAGGAGGAGGAAGAGGAAGAGGGAGAGAAAAGAAGAAGAGGGAGAGGAGGAAGAAATAAAAGTAGATGAGGAAAAAAGTTTAGAAGAAGAGGGAAAAATATAAAAGAAGAGGAGGTTAGAAGAGGAGGAAGAAGAAGAAGAGGAAGAAGAGGA
>BOPN01000701.1:368456-375956 GCA_017312705.2 Penaeus japonicus | reverse complement strand
CAACCCTTCCCTCTCTGCCTATGTCACTTGTTCATTTTTCTTGTTTCCTTTTCTGTATGCAGATTCTTGTATTGTTTTCCATTTTCTTTTCTTTTCTAAAATTCTTTCATTTCCCCCTTTCTTCCCCTCTTATCATAATTCATTAGTTTATTTTTTCTGTATCTATATTTCCCCTTTTCCCTTCATCAGTCTCTACTCTTACTTTTCTTTTAATCAGCAAAATCCCCAGATTCCCTCCTCTCAGTCTTTCTCTTTCTCTCTCTCTCTCTCTCTCTCTCTCTCTCTCTCTCTTTCTCTCTCTCTTTCTCTCTCACTCTCTCTCTCTCTATCTCTCTCTCTCTCTCTCTCTCTCTCTCTCTCTCTCTCTCTCTCTCTCTCTCTCTCTCTCTCTCTCTCTCTCTCTCTCTCTCTCTCTCTCTCTCTCTCTCTCTCTCTCTCTCTCTCTCTCTCTCTCTCTCTCTCTCTCTCTCTCTCTCTCTCTCTCTCTCTCTCTCTCTCTCTCTCTCTCTCTCTCTCTCTCTCTCTTTTATCACATTTCCTCATTTCCCTCCCCTTCCCACCACCCAGGCAGCCACACCGTACTTTCTCCCCCTCCCCCCTTTTCCCATTCCGCCCATCATTCCTCCCTCCCCCTCCTCCTTCCCCTCCCTTTCCCCCCCCCCACCACCCACCGTGCCCAACCAACCTATACTTTCTCTCTCCCTCCTCCCTTTACTCCCTCCCCCTTTCCCCCCTTCCCCCCTATCCCCTCGCGTTAACATCTCGACACATATTGTGGTCGTGCCTTCCACGGCTATGTGACGACCCACCCAACCGGCTGCCAGGCCTCTGCTGGTCTAGCGCCTCGCATGCCCCTTCCACTGACACATATTATTTCGTATCTTATATTTTCACCCAGTCTAGCTTTCCTATCTGTGTTTTTTTTATTTTTTTTATTATCTTTTTTAAGACGTGTATATGCGCATTTTTTGTTTAAATATATTTTTAATTTGTATTATGATTATTTTTATCTTCATGTTCCCCGTCTTTGTATTTTTTTATCGTTTGAATACATTTATGTAATACGCATTCATAAAGGTATGGAGAGGAGAGAGGTTTCAATATTATTTATAGCTCTTCAGTATATAACCCGAATCACGACTAGATTACGACTAAATACGACCAAAAACGCCACTTTTACCATACTACCAAAGACCTCCATCATTCCTACATACGACCTCAACTCTACCTGAATACGACCTCGGTCATAAACCCTTGTAAGTACTAGCAACACGTGATGCAGGGCCTGCGACACAACAAGTAGTATGCAGAGGCCTGTTGCGTGCCGTGCTCAGTATAAGAACCCGCAATGCATGACAAGAAACCCCTGATAACATGCCTGCATTGCACTGCATGATAATAACAGAACATGTCCCGACTGTACAGATACGATCCGATGACATGATATATGATCTTTGTTTATTGTTTTTATTATTTTTATTCTATTCTATTTTTTTTAGTTTGGTGTTATCGGACATTGCACCCAATTTTACCCTACATGAAAGAACTCTACTAATAACAGTCATGTATACGAGAACAAAACTGCTATAGAACATTTTAACAACTAAATAAGGTACCTCACAAACTAGTCTTTATTACCAGCAGTAAATCGTCGTAATAATTATAACTTTGGTAACATACAAACACCATATGATAGTTTCATTATCACAGTTATCGGGGGCATTTTCCCACTAACTCCGGTAACGCTGTATATCGGTTTTATCTATTGGTGCAGTGAGGGTAACTTTCTAACTTTCTATCCGGGAGAGCAACTTGCAATCCCGATATATTGAGTAGTGTGACTAGTGGTACTCCATTTTTGGCATACGGACGCGTTTCTCTCCCTCTCTCTCTGTCTCTGTTTCTCTTTCCCTCTCTTTGTCTCTGTTTCTGTTTCTGTTTCTGTCTCTGTCTCTGTCTCTCTCGCTCTCTGTCTCTGTCTCTGTCTCTGTCTCTGTCTCTCTCTCTCTCTCTCTCTCTCTCTCTCTCTCTCTCTCTCTCTCTCTCTCTCTCTCTCTCTCTCTCTCTCTCTCTCTCTCTCTCTCTCTCTCTCTCTCTCTCTCTCTCTCTCTCTCTCTCTCTCTCTCTCTCTCTCTCTCTCTCTCTCCCTCTCTCTCTCTCTCTCCTCTCTCTCTCTCTCTCTCTCTCTCTCCCCTCCCTCTCTTTTCTCTCTCTCTTCTCTCTCCTTCTCTCCTGTCTCTGCTCGAGAAAAGGACTTCATGCAAGTTTTCTTTATTGTTTATTGTATGTGTCATTCACTTCCCTGCTTATTTCAACTTAAGACTATGCAGAAGTAACATGAAGATGAATCCAGCGTGATTTCTTGCATGATCTAATATATATTTTTTAATTAGGGAAAATATATCTGATTAACACTTTTGTAACAACTTGTATATATGTATGCATCTTTTCAAACATTTTTGTAACAATTTAAACTCTGAGGACGAATTATTCATGCATATTTTTCAGACAGATTAATAATTGTATAACAAGTATGTCAATCAACACTATTTAATATCAGAATAAGTCCAATAACACTTTATGCAACAATGAAAAATCAGTGGATGATGTACGCCTTAACAGCTTAAAATCAACATAATTGATATGCTTATGAACGCCACCTCTACAATTCAAAATCAACCGCCCGATATATGTATGCAACTTCCCCCCCCCCCCCAACACTTTAGACGAATAAATTTGCATATCAACATTTCTATCACGAACTTAAAAATCGGTGATCATCTCCCAGCATCCAATCGCCCAGGCAGTGCCATTGTGATCTGTTGCCATGGTTGCCGCGGATTGGCAGTCGACGCACCTCCATCGAATGACTAATGACCCTTTTCCTATGGTTGTAACCCCCCCCTTCCCTCCCTCCCTCTTTCCTATGGTTATAACCCCCCCTCCCTCCCTCCCTCCCTCCCCCCCTCCCTACCTCCCTCTTTCCCCTTTTTCTTGATAATGATCTTCGTACCGGTTTTTTTTCCTGCTTAGTATATATATAATTATATATATATATATATATATATATATATATATATATATATATATATATATATATTTAATTTTTATTATGATACTCTTAACGCGGTTGTATGTTTGGAATTATATAATTTCGAGGGTATATCGGTTTTTAAATGATTGGTTTTGACGATTAGTGTTGTTTATTTATAAAGAATCCTTGGTGGAGAACAACAGGTAAGAGAAGCTATTTGTTTCTCCTCTTTCTTCTTTCTGATTCATTCTCTCCCTCTCTCTTTGTTTATCTGTAACTCTCTTTCTCTGTCTGTCTCTGTCTCTGTTTATGCCTCTATCTATCTGTTTGTCTTCATCTGTTTCTCTGTCTCTCTCTCTCTCTCTCTCTCTCTCTCTCTCTCTCTCTCTCTCTCTCTCTTCTCCCCCCTTCTCTCTTATTCTCTCTTCCCAAGTACAGTATTGCTCATTCTCTTATCTTCTTCACCATTTTCCCCTATTTTCTTATCCTTCCTTCTTTCGCATCCTTACTCCTCTTTTTCCTCCCTCTTCAAACCATCAAATGAGAATCTTTTGAGTCTACAGTGCACTTGCCATAAAGAAAAAAATGGGCCAGGCAGTATTTTTCCCTTTTTAATGCCTACTCACGCTCAATCTCCCGAGGAGGGGAAGGAGGGGGAGGGGGAGGGGGAGGGGGAGAAGGCGGAAGGGGGGAGGGATTGGGGAGAGGAGAGGAGAAGAATTATACATACATGCACACACACACACACACAAACACACACACACACACACACATACACACGCATGCATACACACACACAGAAAGAGAGAGAGAGAGAGAGAGAGAGAGAGAGAGAGAGAGAGAGAGAGAGAGAGAGAGAGAGAGAGACAAAAACAGACAGACAGACAGACAGATAAAAAGATAGAAAGATGAAGTGACAAAGGCAGATAAACAGACACACACAAATAGAGTAACAGAGGTAGACAGACGAACCAGACAGACAGAACGAGAGAAAGCGATCATTTTCCGATTGGGAAAATGTTCGCGCGATCAAAACCTAGTTCCTCTCGGTCGAGGCGACATCTCGCGGACAGGTGCTGACTCCGCCGCACTCACTTCCTTCTCTAACTTATTAACGAGGCGAGTCGAGTGCCACACCATGACCCCCTGCCTTGCACTGCCTTCAGAGTGCCGGCCTCGCGCCCACAGATTGCGTCGCACGTTATCGCGGCCGAGGTTCATTTTGCCTGCACAGTATCTCTCGTAATATCTCGAGTTTGCGTGTGTGATTTACGCAGCGGCCGTTTATGCAGGGCGGAGCACGCGCGTCTTCTGTGTCATTACCATCCTTTTGGGCTGAGACAAGAGCTTCTTGGGCTTTTTCTACTCTCCTTTCTGGCTATTTTTTTCTTCTTTTTCTTCTCTCTCTTTCTTTCTCTCTCTCTCGCTCTCTCTCTCTATTTTCGTTCGCCCTCGGTTACGTTCTTCACTCTATATTTGCCTCTTTACTCCTTCTCTTTCTGTCTCTCTCTGCCTGTCTGTCTCTCTCTCTCTCTCTCTCTCTCTCTCTCTCTCTCTCTCTCTCTCTCTCTCTCTCTCTCTCTCTCTCCTTCTCCTTCTCCCTCTCCCTCTTTCTCTTTCTCTCTCACACACACACTCTCTCTCTCTCTTTCTATCTCTCCCTTTCTCCCTTATTCCCTGTTACACTCACTCTCTCCCTTCCCATCTCCCTCCCTCCTTCCTACACTTATCTTATTCGTCCGTCACACCTCCATGATATTTATTTCTTCCTTCGTGCCTTTTACTTTATGCTTATCTTTCGTGTTCTATATTCATCCGCTGTGGTCCTTGACTTATAAATAGCTATCCTTGCTCCTCCTTCTCCTCCTCTTCTTTATTTCCTTCTTCTCCTACCTATTTCATCTTTTCCTTGTCCTTCTTATCCTCCTCCTTTTCCTCCATCCTCCCCCTTCCAACTTTCCTGCTCTTCCTCCTCTTATTATCATTTCCCTCCATCTCCATTCTCATCCCTCTCCTCCCTTTCCTCCAGCCTCCATCTTTTCCTCCCCTATTCTTCATTTTCCTCCACCCTATTCCACCTCTCCTTGTCCTCCTCCTTTTCCTCCATCCTCTACCTTCTCTTCCTCCCCCCTCCATCCTCCTCCTCCTCCACCCCTTCCTCCTCCATCCTTGTCCTTTTCCTCCATCCTCCACCTTCTCTTCCTCCACTTCCTCCTCCTCCTCCTCCTCCTCCTCCTCCTCCTCTTCCTCTCGGTCTCAGGAGTACGATTTGATGTCGATGTCTTTGTGTTGTCTTATTTTCCTCGTCAACAATGGTCTTGTCTAATGGTCGTGTAATAAGCCTTTCCACTCTTCTCTTTAGGTTTCTGTGTCTGTCTGTGTCTTTTTGTTTGTTTGTTTGTTTGTCTGTTCTCTGTTAGTCTGTCTGTCTGTCTTTTTATTTATCTGAGTATCTGTTTGTCTGCGTGTGGGTGTGTGTTTATCTGTGTGTGTGTGTGTGTGTGTGTGTGTGTGTGTGTGTGTGTGTGTGTGTGTGTGTGTGTGTGTGTGTGTGTGTGTGTGTGTGTGTGTGTGTGTGCGTGTGTGTGTGTCTATCTGTCTGTCTATTTGTTTGTCTGTCTCTCTCTCTCTCTTCCCCCCTTTCTCTCTAACACACGCTCATTCTCTCTCTTCCTCCTTCTTTTCATCCCACTCCCACCTCTCTCTCTCTCATTCTCCTTGATTATCTGCTCGTGTTTTATTCCTTTCAAATTCCATTTATTCCTAATTTTTGTTCATCTTTTCTTGCTTCTATCTCCCGCCCTTACTCCTCCTTTTCTCTCTGTCTCCTTCTCTTAATCTTATCTCTTCCTCCTTCCTCCTCATTCCTCCCTCCACCCCGCCCCCTCGCCATCCTCTGATACCTCCCCCTCCCCCACCATCCTCTGATACTTCCCCCTCCCCCCCAACCATCCTCTAATACTTCCCCCTCCCCCCCAACCATCCTCTGATACTTCCCCCTCCCCACCATCCACTGATACCTCCCCCCCTCCCCCCACCATCCTCTGATACCCCCTCCCCCCCTACCATCCTCTGATACTTCCCCCTCCTCCCCCAACCATCCTCTGATACCTCCCCCTCCCCCCCCTCCTTCCTTGTGCAACGTCTTGTCCAACTCCTTCTCGTCATCAAAAAGCCTCCCTTCTGGTCTTCGGTCTTTGCCTTCCGCCATCTTCAGCCACTCCTTAGCCTCCTTCGCTCACGAAACACGGTCATTGTTCCAAATTCGCTCTCTCTCTCTCTCTCTCGCCTCTCTTTTTCTCTCTCTCTCTCTCTCTCTCTCTCTCTCTCTCTCGCCTATCTCTTTCTCTCTCTCTCTCTCTCTCTCTCTCTCTCGCCTCTCTTTTTCTCAGTCTCTCTTTCTCTCGCCTCTCTCTCTCTCTTTCTCTCACCCCACCTCTCTCTCCCTACCTCTCTTTCTCAGTCTCTCTGTCTTTCTCTCTCTCTGCCTTTTCCTCCCTCTCCCCTTTCCTCTCTCTTTCTTTTTTTCCTTCTTTCTTTCTCTGCCTGTGTATTTGTATCTCTCTCTCACTCTCTCTCTCTGCCCTTCTTTCTTACAGACATCCTTCCGTTTTCCTTCTTATTGTCTCTCTTGTTCTTTTTCAGTCTTTGTAACTCCCTCCCACCCTCCCCCCCCACTCCAAGTCACGCCTCCATCCAGCGTTTTTTTTAATTTTTTATTTATTTATTTATTTATTTTTATTTTTTACTTTAATCTTTTAGATATATGTTGATATATAAAATGATACCATGACTATTAACACTGATGCTTCAGTGGGCCTTCCTATGAGGGTGGTCTTAGTCATGAAATGTACCCTAGACGTAGATATGAACCTGTCCTCCTTTTGACTAAATAAGAGTGTTTAATTCTGATTCTCTTCGCCCCATCCCCCCCCTTCCTCTTTGCCCCGGCATCCTCCTTCCCTAATCCCCCCAGCTTTCCTCTCCCCCTTCCCCTCAGCATCTCCTCACTTCCCCTCCACTCTACATCGCCTCCCCAACCCCCCAGCATCCCCCAAACCCTTTCCCCAGCATCCTCCTCCCGCCCTCCCCAACTCCTTAGCATTCCCCAACCCTTGCATCTCTCTACCCCCTTCCCCCAGCATCCCTGTTCCCCCACCCCAACCCCTGCGTCTCTCTACCTCCTTCCCCCAGCATCCTCCTCCGCCCTCCCCAACCCATTAGCACCCCTGTCCCTCCTCCCCAACCCCCCAGCATAACCAAAACCCTTTCGCCCTCTCCTTCCCTCCCCTCTCCCTCTTCTCCCCGCACCTCTATCCCCAACTCAACGCCCCAGCATCATCTTCCTCTCAACCCCCCAGCATCCTTCTCCTTCCCCTCTCCAGTACTCCCAGTATTTCCCCTCCCCTCCCATCCCCATCCCTCTTTCCCATCTCCTCCCCCCTGTGCTATCCTTCTCTCCTCCC
>BOPN01000701.1:355956-358456 GCA_017312705.2 Penaeus japonicus | reverse complement strand
ATCTGACAAATTATAATTGTTTAATCTAAAAAAAAAAAAAAAAAAAAAATCAGTTTTTTCTTAATGGCAAGTACCGATCTTTAACCTCGACGTTCGTCCCCCCACCACCTCCTACCCCACCGTAGTTTCCTCCCCTCTCCCCTCCCCCCTCCGCCTGTCCTCTCTCCTCTCCCCTTCGTCACCCTTTGTCCTCTTCGTCACCCCTAACGTCTCCTCTTCTCCCCCCCTCCATCCCTCCCTACCTCTCCTTTTCTTCCCCTCTCTCTCCCTCCCTCCTTCTCCTCTTCTCCCCTCTCCCTACTTCTAATCTTCTCGCCCTCTATCCCTCTCCCCTCTCTTCTCCTCCCCCGCCCTCACTTCCTCTCTCCACTCTGTAGTTAAGAGCAGATAGGAATTGTTTTGTTGCATTATCTTTCTCTCCCTTTTCCACCTTTTCTCTTATCCTATTCCATTTCCTTTTATTCATCTCTCATCACCTATTTATTCCTAGTTATTTTCATATTGCAAAAGAGAGAAAAAAAAAATACAAGCTCATTTCAATTAACTAATTTTATAACTAATTATTTTGTATATTTCTCTGCCAGTGTATGAACCCATTTTCTCTTCTATATCATATCATTATGTTTCTTTTTCACTCGTTCTTATTCATGGTTTATCTATTTTCAATTTATATTTTCATAAGTATATTCATTTACTTATTATCTTTTCGTTTGATATCATTAATTGTTATAATATATTCCATCTTTTATCCAGTATTTTCACCTTCCTTACTTCCTCATTATCGTGTGTTTTGTTTCCTCCCTCTTCCTTTCTCCTCACGCTAACACCTACTTATTTTCTCTTAAATCTCCCGGTCTGTTTCCCCTTCTTCCTCTCCCCTCTTCTCTCTCTCTTTCCTTTTTATCTTCCCTACGTCTCCCCCCCTTTCTTCTCCTTCCCCTTCCCCTCATATAATACCCCTCCTATTACCCTCTCCCCCCTCCCCCCTTTCAATCCTATCTTTCCCTCTTTCTATTACCCTATTCTTCTATGTTCCCTTCCCCTCATTCGATTAATTCGATCGATTTCCCCCCTTTTCTTCTGTTTCGCTTTCTCTCTTCCCTTCTTACGATCTTTCTCGCATCCCCTTGTTCGTCCTCATCTCATATTCTTCCTCTCCCCTTCTTTCCTTCGTCCTCCCTCCCTCCCTTGCTCCCCTCCTTCCTCTCCCCTCCCCCTCTCTCCCTCCCCCCCTGGTGTCACTTCTTCACAAACGCCACCCGCAATAAAGTGCCAAGGAGCCTTCGGAGGGAGATAATCCCCCTCCTCTTCTTCCTCTTCCTCTTCATTCTCTTTCTTCACTTCCTCCTCCTCCTTCTCCTCCTCTTTCTCTCTTTTTCTTTTCCTCTACTACTTTTCCTCCTCTTCCTTTTTCTCTTCATCTTCGCTTCTTTTTCTTCCTCCTCTTCCTTATTTTCCTTCTCCTCTTACTCTTTCTCTTCATTCTTGTCTTTCATTTGGTTTTCCTTCTCCTTTTCCATCTACTCCTATTCCTATTTCTCTTCATTTCCCACTTCAATGTTTTCTCCTCCACTATTTCCCCTTCATTCTTTTTTCCTTCTTTTACTCCACCTCCTCTACATTTTCTCCATTCTCCTATTTTACTTCTACTTCTCTTCCTCATCTTCCTTTTCATTCTCCAACCTTCTCCTCCTATTCCTTTTCTCTTCATTCTCCTACTTCACTTCCTCCTCACCTTCCCCTTCCTCTCTTCTCCTTCTCCTACTCCATTCCCTCCTCCCCCCCTTCTCTTATTTCTCCATATTTTCATGTTTATTCTTCTATTCATTCTCCTCCTCTTCCTCGTCCTCCTTATTTTTTTCAATCTCATCCTTAACTCTCCTATGCCCCCCCCCCCCCACCCATTCACATCCATTTCTTCTCTTCTCCTCCATTTCCATTATCCTTTCTCATCCCATCTCCTCGTTTAAACTAACTCTACGTTCCCTCTTTTTCCCCTTGCTAATCACCAGCATTTCCCACCTGTTCCTTCTCACTTTTCATTAGATCTTCTTCTAATTTCCTTTCTTTTCTTCCAGCTCTTATTCCCTCATTCTTAATTCTTTATTCTTATTCTCTTATTCTTTCTCCTGTCCAGCACATTCCACTTTATTTATATTCTTTTGTCTCCTCTTTTGTGCCTTCACTTGAACTAGATGCTCGTCCTATTTTCCTGTTCGTCATTATTTTCCTTTGTGAGAAAGAGATAGATAGATCGATAGTTAGATAGATAAAAGATAAATAAATAGATTAATATATATATATATATATATATATATATATATATATATATATATATATATATAGAGAGAGAGAGAGAGAGAGAGAGAGAGAGAGAGAGAGAGAGAGAGAGAAGAGAGAGAGAGCGAGAGAGAGAGAGAGAGAGAAGAGAGAGAGAGATAGATAGATAGATAGATAGATAGATAGATAGATAGAGAGAGAGAGAGAGAGAGAGAGAGAG
>BOPN01000701.1:343456-348456 GCA_017312705.2 Penaeus japonicus | reverse complement strand
ATCATTATAATCATCAAACTCATTGCAGTCATCACAATCATCACACTCATTACAATCATCAAAATCATTACAATCATCAAAATCGTTACAATCATCACAATCACTACAGTCATCACAATTATCACAATCATCACAATCAACACCCTAACCAAGAATGAAAATCCCCCTCCCCCCCCCCCCTCCATCACCAAGCGACCCCGAGCACAAAACTTTTCTGGCGCAAAATCCCGCCAAACGGACAAACTCTTCGTACACTCTCCATCGTGATCCAATATTCATAATTTTCGGCTAAAACGATGTGGCTGGCTATGAACTGCGGCGGAATTATTTTGAGTGGGAATAAAAAAAAAAAAGATGGGGGGTGGGGGTGGGGGTTGGGAAACCAAAAGAGAACGATAGAGAGAGAGAGGAAAAAAAAATAATAAAAAATAAAATGTTTATTTGGAAATAATGCGTTTATTTTTTTGTTTTGTTCTTTCCTTCGTTGGATTTTATTGATGGGGATGATTGTCAAATTCGTTATCGTTAATTTTGTCATTGTCACTATAAATATTATTATCATCTTTATTAACGTTATTATCATCTTTATTATCGTTATTATTATCATCATTATCTTTATCATCTTTATCATATTATCTTTGTGATCGTTATTATTATTATCTTTATATTTATAATCGCTCTTACCATTGTCCTTATCATCATCACTACTATCATAGTAATCATTATCACTATTAGCATTGCTATCATTATCTTACTATTATCATAACATTATCATTAGAATGATCATCATCTCTATCATTATCATTATCATTATAATTGTCATTATCATCATTTCACTATCAATATTATTATCATGATTATGATATTATCATTTTCACTATTATCATCATGATCATTATATCATTATTATGATTATTATTATGATAATCATCTGTTATTGCTATACAATTTGGTATTATCATTCATATCAATATTCATAATCATTATTTTATTCCTATCATAATAATATTCATAATCAGTATTATCTTTTTAATCTTCATAATCATTACTACTATCACCATTATCATAGTGGTAATAATTATTGCTATAATCATCACCATTATCATTACAATTATCATTGTTATCATTATCATAATTATCGCCATTATTATAATCAATATTATTATATTCATAATCTTTATCGTTGTTATCATAGTTATAATAATAGAAATTATATCAATGATAATGATTATAATGATAATACAAAGATAACAATATAAATGATAATGGAAATAATAATAATAATAATCATAGTAATAATGATAATGATAACGATATCAATAAAGATAATGATAACAATAATGATAATGAAAATGATTATGATAATCATAATGAAAATGATAATGATAATCATAATGAAAATGATAATGATGCTGATAATGAGAATAATCATAATAATAATGTTTACAGTCATCATTACCATCAACATTATTGTCATCAATATTCTGATAACAATTATCATTATTTAACAAGAGAAATACGATAGAGAGCAGATGATATTCACACCACACTAAACGGTGCAAAATTCGGAGTTTTATTTTTCCAAACTTTTGTGTCAATTAAAAAAAGAAAAAAGAAAAAAAGAAAGAAACTGTTTTCAATCTTTATTATACCAAAACTTTGAAATTAATTAAAAAAAGATAATTGGTTTTAGTTAAGCCTTTTGCTTTTATATAAATATACATAATATTTTTTTCTTCCTTCCTTAGATGTGATAGTCAACAATAACAGCATTTTTTACCCCCCCCCCGCGCAAAATGTTCAACATTAAAGGGAAATATGTGCGTTTCTGTCAACGTGGTATATTTGCAACGATGCCCACAGTAGCTGCAGTTATGATATTCTGGGAATGTCATTTGATGAATTTTACTGCCTTTTATTACTTGCTCACTCTGGCTCGGTTTCCTTCTCTATATTCCTTCTGTCTCCTCTTCCTTATTCTACATCTCTCTCTCTCTCTTCCCCATTCTCTTTCTTTCGCTTTCGTTCTTTTCCTCTATTTATTTCTATCTATCTCCATCTTTCCCTTACGCTGCCTGTCGGTCTGTCTCTCTCTCTCTTTCTGCCACTGTCTGTATGTCTATCTGACTGCCTCTTTTTTCTCTCTCACTCTCTCTTTCTTTCTTTCTCTCTCTCTCTCTTTCTCTCCCTCTCTCTCTCTACCCCCTCTCTTTCTCTTTGCCTCCCCCCTCTCTCTCTATCTCTCACCTCTCACCTTTTTCCTATCTCTCACTCCTCCCTCTCTTCATCTATCCATCCACACATATATCTATCTATTAATCCTCCTCTCCTCTTGTTACACCACCTACTGTACATGTTACACCTACTCTCCCCCTGCCTGAGTAACACCAGCCTCTATGCTTACGTAATCCTCGAAGGCATCGACTCAGGGTGCGAGCGGAGATCATACTGAAGGCAAGTCGAGGCAGTTCAGTAAAGAAAAAAGAAAGAAGAAAAAAGAAGAAAAAATAAAATAATTTGCATGGACTATGTTGGGTCGCGGCTGGGGAGGGAGATTGCATATCCGGTGGCTTCGCTATTAAGTAGGGATCGCCTCGCTTTCGTGCGGTGTTTCGCTTCCTATCTCCCCCTGCCATCTCCCCCGTCCCTCCTCCTCCTTCTCCTCCTTTTTTTTCGCCTTCCTCCTTCTTCTGCCTCCTACTTCTCCTTTTTTCCGTCACCTGCTCGTCCTCTTTCCTCTTCCTGTTCCTCATTCTCATCATTCTCTTCCTCCTCCTCTTCTTCTTCCTGTTCCTCCTCCTCCTCCTCTTCCCCTTACTCTTCCTCCTCCTTCTCCTCTTCCCCTTCCTCTTCCTCCTCCTTCTCCTCTTCCTCCCCCTCCCCCTTCTCCAGTTTCTCCCATCTCTTTGGCCTTCTTCTCTCTCCTCTTTCTATCTTGCCTTCCTTCTCTCTATCATTCTGCTCACCCCCTACCCCCTTCTCTTCCCCTCTACGTTCACATTTACGATCACTGAGTCTCTACAGCCCCCCCCTCCCTCCCTCCTCTCCCCCTCTTCCCTATACTCAAGACCTCCCCAGCTACAACCCCTCACATCCCCCTATTCCCCTTCCTTCCCCTCACCCACACTCTTCCTTACTTTTATCTCCTCCCTTGCTTCTTTCGCCACATCACGCCAATCCCCATGTTGTCCTCACTTTTCTTCCGTTCACCCCCCCTTTTACATCATCCCCATCCTTCCCCAACCTACCGCCACCCCCCTCCCCCCGCCTCTTCCTATATACATTCACTCACCTAACCCCGTCTCTCTCCATCTCATCCTTTTCCCTCAGCATCCTTTATCCCCCTCCTCTCCCTCCGCCCTCTATCTCCCCCTACCTATATTCCTCCTTCCCTCTTCCTCCTCCCCTCTACCCAACACTTCATTCACTTCCCCACTCCCACCCCATCCCCACACCCTCCTCCCTTCTCCCTTCCCCCTCCCCACCCACCCCCCATCCGCTGGCGTGAGCATCGAGGAAAAATACGATATCAGGCTCTGTATGCTCCGTTTATTTCGTGATGCGCTCGGCTCAGAGTATGCTCCGTCGAGCCGCGTGGTTGCGCTGAATACAACAGAACTTAATGCACATGTTTCACTATTCACTAGTTTGCCATATCGATGGGGATATGTCTAGATGCACGGGATAGATAGATAGATAAATAGAGAGAGAGAGAGAGAGAAAATGAGAGATAGAGAGAAAATGAGAGAGAGAGAGAGAGAGAGAGAGAGAGAGAGAGAGAGAATGAGAGAAAGAGAGAGAGAATGAGAGAAAAAGAGAGAGGGAGACAAGGAGAGACAGAGACAGAGAGAGAAAGAGAGAGAGTGAGAAAGAGAGAGAGAGAGAGAGAGAGAGAGAGAGAGAGAGAGAGAGAGAGAGAGAGAGAGAGAGAGAGAGAGAGAGAGAGAGAGAGAGAGAGAGAGAGAGAGAGAGAGAGAGAGAGAGAGAGAGAGAGAGAGAGAGAGAGAGAGAGAGAGAGAGAGAGAGAGAGAGAGAGATAGATAGATAGAGAGAGAGGGAGAGTGAGAGAATGGTTCGCAACAAAATCCGCCTCTGTGCTGTCAGTTTTGCTTGAACAAACAGAGTAGCGTGAAGATGGGGGAAGCTGATGTGCCACTCGTTGAAAGCGCAAAGAAGAAAGGTTTAGTACGTCAACAACAAAATATAAATCCAAAAAGAAAGGAAACGTCACTGATTTATTTATAAAAGTCACACGCTATTACATTTTGTAAAACAACAACAACCAAAAACTAAAACTGCCCTTATACTTATAGCGTAAGTATACCATTTCATGTTTTACACGGCTTTTTAACGAACTATCAAACACAGACAAACAACCGCAGACATATATCCCCTTTTTTCAGGTAACTGCAAATTGCAACCAAGCGACGGCGCGCGGGGGAAAGGGACCGGTTTCGCGCCACAAAGCGGGTTGAGCGAATCGACCGAAAATGGAAATGCGCTCTTATTCAAAAAGCGACTCGGGACTTATCAGGATAATGAGCCTCAGTCGCACACACACCTCGGAGGGACACGCACGCCGCTGCTCTCGGCTTGGGCTTTGATACGACTAATGAGGCAGGTGGGCGGGTAAGGAGGGAGGGAGGGAGGGAGGGTAGGGCGGGAGGTGGGCGGGGAGGGAGGGGAGGGAGGGAGGGAGGAGGTGGGCGGGTAGGGAGGGAGGGAGGGAGGGGAGGGGGGGGGAGGCGATAAAACGTGAGGAGGAAATTGTTAAACACGATTTAGGGGAAGGAGATATAGATAGTTAGCTAGATAGATGGATGGAAAGGGGGGGGAGGTAGAGGGAGGGAGGGAGGGAGGGAGGGAGGGAGGGAGGGAGGGAGGGAGGGAGGGAGGGAGGGAGGGAGGGAGGAAGGAGGGAGGCAGAGAGGGATAAATAAATAGATAGATAGATAGATAGAGAGAAGGAGGGAGGGAGGGAGGAAGGGAGGGAGGGAGAG
>BOPN01000701.1:323456-325956 GCA_017312705.2 Penaeus japonicus | reverse complement strand
TGAGTTTTTTTTTTCTGTTGGATGCTCGACGTAATTCTGCACATTTCATTGGCGAGGAAATGATTAAGGAAGCTTGATAAAGACAGCAATACAATAACGTCATTGAAAAAAGTCATCTTAACTGCTTAATACATAACTATATCAACAATAAGACGGTGATAGTTTTCATAGTACAGCTAAATGCCGTATTTTAATCAGCAATACTGTAATATATCCCAGATTTTTCCCTCCTTATTACAACAAAGTACACAATACACATAGAAATACAATAACACATCTTTTCTTTCTTTCACATAACACCGAAAAAAAACAGAAACTAAATCAAACAACTCTCATACCACAGCTAAATCCAGAATCCTGATCCATTCAGCGATAGAGAATCCAATCCTGTTATTATCCTTCTTAACAAAATCCATAGCAATCCAAGTATCCCTTTCCTTTTTCGAGTAAACAGCAAAATAATCTTGACTGGATTACAAAGATTAAACTCAAAGGGGTTTCTCAATAGACACTTTCTCACCTGCTTGAAGAGGCTTTGATCCTCATGGGAGGGAATTTGATATCAAATGGGTTTGATTTTATTGATGTGTGTTACTTAATGGTGACCAGGAGGATGTAATTAGTTCAGTAGATCTAATGGGTATGATAGGTGTGAAAACGGCATTAATTAGTGTAATGATTATGTTGATAATGAAAGTAATAAGAGGGGAAAATAACGGTAGTAACAAAGATCACATTAGTAACGTGAATGATAATTATTATTATTAATGATGAAAATGTAATTGAGGATATATAATGAGAATAATAACAATGACAATAACAATGATAACAGTAATAAAAATAACGATAACAAAATCAAACAGTTATAAAGAATAACATTGTAACAGCAATAATAATAATAACTCCAATAGCAATGATAATAATGATGATAATGATGTCAACAAAAACAACAACAATAACAACATTAATAGACATTAATAACAATATCATTAAAAATAACTACGATAATGTAACAACGAAGAACACAATAAATATAACGCAGTACAAGTAATACTAATAACAATCAACAAAATAACAAAAAATATCATAACAATAACAATGACAAAGAGAACAATCACTCACGTAATGAAGTTTTTTTTTTGTTCGTAGCTCTAGTCCCCCCCCCCCCCCTGTACCTCACCTTCTCTCCACCCCCCAAAATACAAGAAGAAGAAGAAGAAGAAGAAGAAGAAGAAGAAGAAGAAGAAGATGATGAAGAAGAAGAAGGAGAAGGAGAAGAAGAAGAAGAAGAAGGAGAAGTAGAAGGAGAAGAAGAAAGAGAAGAAGAAGAAGTAGAAGAAGAAGTAGAAGAAGAAGTATAAGTATAAGGAGAAGTAGAAGACGAGGAAGAGAAAAAGTAGCAGTAAAAGAAGAAGAAGAAGAAGAAGAAGAGGAAGAAGAGGAAGAAGAGGAAGAAGACAAAGAAGACTGACAAGAAGAAGGAGAAGAAGAAGAAGAAGAAGTAGAAGGAGAAGAAGAAGTAGTGTTAGTAGTAGTAGTAGAAGAAGAAGAAGAAGGAGAAAAATAAGGCAAAGAAGACCAAGAATAAGAAGGATTAGAAGAAGAAGAAGAAGAAGACCAAAAAGAAGAAGAAGAATAAGAAGGAGAAGAAGAAATAGAAGGAAAAAAAGAAATAGGAGAAGATGAAGACAACGACGAATAATAATGATAATAATAAGATGATATCATTGCCTCATTTCCTCCCTCCTCATTTTCCCTCTTCTTCCCATCTCTCTCTCTCTCCCCCCTCCTGCTCCTCCTCCTCATAAATAGTAATTATTATATTAGAAATAAAAATGATAATAATAGTGATGATAATGGTAATCATAATAATGATGATATGGATAATGATAATGAAAGTAATGATGATGATGATAAGAATAATGATTATCATTACTATTATTATCATCACAAAATTATGATAACAAAAATAAGGATATTGGTAGCATTATTGATAGCATTAATGTTGGTTATGATGATAGTAATAATAATGATGATGATGATAATGATATTAATAATAATAGTAAAAATAAAAATAATAATGATACTAAGATAATAATAGTAATAATAATAGTACTACTACTAATAATGATAACAACAATGATAATAATGACGACGATGATAATAATAATAACAATGGTAATAATAATAGTGATAATGATAATAATAAGAATAATGATAATAATAAGAATGATGATAATAATAATTACATTAATAATAAAAATGATAATAATAATGATGGTAATGATAATAATCAAAGAAAGCAGAGGCAAAAAAAGAAAAAATGAATATGCATTATTTCATCACTCCCCTTTTCCTTGCAACCCTGGCATATCAACCCGCACACCCACGCCCTCACGCCCACACGCCCACATCAAAGTAAACAAAATGACCGAGTTATTTCCTTTCCTAGTCCACGATATGGCGGAGGGGGAATGTGGCACCGCGGACTTGGCATCTT
>BOPN01000701.1:310956-313456 GCA_017312705.2 Penaeus japonicus | reverse complement strand
GGGTCTTTGGGAAATAATGCTGTGGGAAAAGGGGTGAGGTCTTTAGGAAATAATGATGCGCAGGCTGTGGGAAAAGGGGCGGGGTCTTTGGGAAATAATGCTGTGCTAGCTGTGGGCAAAGGGGTGGGGTCTTTGGGAAATAATGCTGTGCTAGCTGTGGGCAAAGGAGCGGGGTCTTTGGGAAATAATGCTGTGGGAAAAGGAGCGGGGTCTTTGGGAAATAATGCTGTGCTAGCTGTGGGCAAAGGAGCGAGGTCTTTGGGAAATAATGCTGTGGGGGAAAGAGGCAGGGTCTTTGGGAAGTCATGCTGTGGGCAAAGGGGTGGGGTCTTTGGGAAATAATGCTGTGGGCAAAGAGGCGAGGTCTTTGGGAAATAATGCTGTGGGCAAAGGAGCGAGGTCTTTGGGAAGTAATGCTGTGGGCAAAGGGATAAGGTCTTTGGGAAATAATGCTGTGGGAAAAGGGTTAGAGTCTCGGGGTAATAATGCTGTGGGCAAAGGGGTGGGGTCTTTGGGAAATAATGCTGTGGGCAGAGGGGCAGGATCTTTAGGAAATAATGCTGTGGGTAGAGGGTTAGAGAGTCTGGGAAATAATGCTGTGGGCAAAGAGGCGGGGTCTTTGGGAAATAATGCTGTGGGCAAAGGGGCCGGGATCTTTCTGGGAAGTAAGAATATGGTAGCTGTGGGCAAAGGGGTGGTGTCTTGGGGAACAATGCTGCGTTCCCCACGGAGGAGTGACTTACACTGTGGGCAAAGGAGAGGGGGGGGGGGGTTGATCTAAAAGAAAACAATGCTGCGTTCGCCATAGAGATTTACACTATGCTGTGTTCACCCGAGTCATGGCAGTGATGAACACTCTCTTTAAACAAGTCATGGCAACTCACGATCTTGCCTTGACTTGTTTTGATTATCAAAAAATTACTTTGTTTAGGCGACTTGATGACCAGCCATATGATGTTATAGTAATTGTAGGTATTATCCTCATCAATGCGATGATTGGTCTTGAGAGAGAGAGAGAGAGAGAGAGAGAGAGAGAGAGAGAGAGAGAGAGAGAGAGAGAGAGAGAGAGAGAGAGAGAGAGAGAGAGAGAGAGAGAGAGAGAGAGAGAGAGAGAGAGAGAGAGAGAGGATAGACAGAAAAAATGACAGATAAAGAGATGTATAGACAGAGAATTGGATACACAAATTAATGGATAGACAGAGAAATGGGTAAATAGATAAATCAACTAAAATGAATGAATAGATAGAAAAACGAAGATAGAAAAATGGATAGAATAATGGACGGACAAAATTATGGATGGGGAGAAAAATGGATAGAAAGATATAGAAATGGATAGACAGAGAAATAGATAGAGAGAGAAAGGAATAAACAGCGAAAAGCTAAGATGAATAAATGGATAGAGATGAAAATGCTGGACTAAACAGAGAGATGGATAGAGAAATATGGAATGAATGAATTTAATAGGTGAATAGAAAAAATAAATAAATTGATAGTATAAAGAAAGAAAAGGATAGACAGGAAAATAATTAGATAAAGTAATGAAATGAGCAAGAAATAGAAAGACAGATACTAGATATACAAAAAGGTAAAATATATATACAGATAGCGAAATGGATAGACGGATAGAAGAGAAAGTCGAGGACAGGCCCAGACAGGGATGGATGTCACTGCGTCACTCTATCCATAGATCAGCAGCGACGCTCTCACCTAGCTGTATGCAAGCTAATGGTTGTCCTCAGCCTGTGTTACTATACTGAGCTACTCACTGTGGGTAGAGAGGGGCACGTGGGCAAAGGAGGGAGGGGAGGAGGGGGAGGGAGAGTTTATAGGGCAAAACAAGGGGAGAGCCAAGGGGAAAAGGGAGGGAGAGGGAATTTATGGGGTAAGAGCAAGGAGACAGAATAGGAGGCCGGGAGTTTATGGGGCATGAGCAAGGGGAGGGGGCAACTTCAAAGGAGGGAGAGGGGAAGGAGGGGGAGGGGAGGAGGTTTATGGGACATGAGCGAAAAGGGGTGGGGGCAGGGAGGCAAAGGGGGAGGGAAGGGGAGAAGTGGGGATAAGGTGGAGAAGGAGGGGGAAGGTAAAGGGTAAGGCGAAGGGAGGAAAGGAAAGGAGGTTAAGGGAAGTAGGAATAGGGAGAAAGGAGGACTGTGATAAAGCGAGTGGGGGAGAGGAGAGAGAGAGAAGAGAGAGAGAGAAAGAGAGAGGAGAGAGAGAGAGAGAGAGAGAGAGAGAGAGAGAGGGAGAGAGAGAGAGAGAGAGAGAGAAAGATATATATATATATATATATATATATATATATATATATATATATATATATATATATATATATATATATATATATATATATATATATATATATATATATATAATATATATATATATATATATATATATATATATATATATATATATATATATATATATATACCTATATATATATATATATATATATAGAGAGAGAGAGAGAGAGAGAGAGAGAGAGAGAGAGAGAGAGAGA
>BOPN01000701.1:278456-280956 GCA_017312705.2 Penaeus japonicus | reverse complement strand
GTGGATGGGGAAAAGAGGAGATAGAGTGGGTGGGTGGGGAAAAAGAAGAGAGAGGATGGATGGGTAGGGAAAGGAGGAGAGACGGTGGGGGTGCGTGGAGAAAGAAGGAGAGAGGGTGGGGTGGGTGGGGAAAGGAGGAGAGAGGGTGAGGGTGGGTGGGGAAAGGAGAAGAGACGGTGCGGGTGCGTGGAGAAAGGAGGAGAGAGGGTAGGGGTGCGTGAGGAAAAGAGGAGAGAAGGTGGGTGGGTGGGGAGTGGAGGAAAGAGAGGATGGGTACACGGGGAAAAGAGGAAGAGAGAGAGAGAGAGAGAGAGAGAGAGAGAGAGAGAGAGAGAGAGAGAGAGAGAGAGAGAGAGAGAGAGAGAGAGAGAGAGAGAGAGGGGGGGGGGGGGGAAAGGATATGGGGAAAGGGACGTAAGCCCCAGAGGGGAGATAAAGGAAGGGGATATTACATAAGAGAAAATTAAGTCAAGGAAGAACCTCTTTGTGTGGGGACAGAGCGAGGGACATGTATGAGAGCAGAAATGTCTCAAGTCCACTGGTACCTTTGTTGCTACTGGTATAGCCATTACAGTTATTGCAGATATCGTTTTATCAATGACAACATAAGTGATAACAGTGACGATGGTAATGATAACAGTGATAAAGTGATAGTGACAGTGGTAGTA
The DNA here is from genome assembly GCA_017312705.2 of Penaeus japonicus. Taxonomy (NCBI): domain Eukaryota; kingdom Metazoa; phylum Arthropoda; class Malacostraca; order Decapoda; family Penaeidae; genus Penaeus; species Penaeus japonicus. Next base: position 280,288 of record BOPN01000701.1, on the reverse strand, counting down.
AAATTATTACGATAGTGATAGTAATGATATAGTAACAATGATAATAATTGAAACACTAAATATTAATTAAGATATAAATCAGCAATGATAAAGATACTGATACTAACGATGATGATAGAAATAAAGAACAATGATAACTATGATAAAAACAATGACATTGATAATGATAATAACACTATTCATCATTACTGATGATTATGGTGATTACTGATAGTGTTTTAATCCATTTTTCATTTCTTTCATCAACACTTTATTCATTGTCACTTTCATTATCACCTCCATTGTTATTATTGTCACTGTTGTCGGTATTCATACTATCATCATTATCATCATTGTTATCACTAAGGTTGTTATCATCGTTATTATTATTCTCATCATAATCATCTTTCTTATTTTTCTTATTCGTCTTCATGTTATCATCAATTTCATTATCATTAGCATAATTATTATCATCATCATCACTATCATCATCATCAACATTATCATTATCATCATTATATTGTTACTCCATAATGATTATTTCCATCATTATCATAATCATTTTACCAAGAGCATGTTAAGCCTACACTGTCCAGCCTATGCTCACAATTCTCCACTTATGTTCAGACTCTAACTAATAATCATATTAATTGAGATTGTGATGATAATACCGATTTTAATGGTGATACTGATGGTGCGTATGGTGGTTATGGTGTTAAGGATATTGAAGATTCTGATGAGTATGGTGGTGATGAAGATGATTATGGTGATGTTGATGATGATGAAATGAGGATAAAATCAGTGCTAATGGTAAGGGATAACCATCACCATAAATCACCATGATTATCCCAATAAATCACCAGCCACCATAACACCATAAATCACCAATCACCATAACAATCACCAAAAACCATCCCCATTGAATCACCAGTCACCACAACCATCACCAACACCCACTATAAATCACCATTCACCATATCTATCACCATCGTCATTATCTTCATCGAACATCACACACAACATATGAGGTCAGGAGCCAGTTCATGTTGCAAATGCTCCGATGATTAGCGATACAATCCATGAGTGCTGAGCAAACAAGCTCTCCCGGAAAAAAGCTTTGGATAATGATGCTGCTGATCGGTGTTGGATAGTGCGAATGTGTGATGACATAGTAGTGTGATGTGATGAGGTTGTGGGACGGTGTGATGAGGTTGTGCGACGGTGTGATGAGGTTGTGGGACGGTGTGATGAGGTTTTGGGACGGTGTGATGAGGTTTTGGGACGGTGTGATGAGGTTTTGGGACGGCGTGATGAGGTTGTGTGGTTAATTGTGTGGTGATGTAGTGTGATGAGGTTGTGGGACGGTGTGATGAGGTTGTGGGACGGTGTGATGAGGTTGTGTGGTTAATTGTGTGGTGATGTAGTGTGATGAGGTTGTGGGACGGTGTGATGAAGTTGTGCGCTTAATTGTGTGGTGATGTAGTGTGATGAGGTTGTGCGCTTAATTGTGTGCTGGTGTAGTGTGATGAGGTTGTGCGCTTAATTGTGATGTAGTGTGATGAGTTTGTGGGACGGTGTGATGGGGTTTTGAGCTTAATTGTGTGGTGATGTAGTGTGATGAGGTTGTGGGACGGTGTGATGAGGTTGTGCGCTTAATTGTGTGGTGATGTAGTGTGATGAGTTTGTGGGATGGTGTGATGAGGTTGTGAGCTTAATTGTGTGGTGATGTAGTGTGATGAGGTTGTGGGACGGTGTGATGAGGTTGTGCGCTTAATTGTGTGGTGATGTAGTGTGATGAGTTTATGGGATGGTGTGATGAGGTTGTGCGCTTAATTGTGTGGTGATATAGTATG
>BOPN01000701.1:213456-218456 GCA_017312705.2 Penaeus japonicus | reverse complement strand
TTCTCTGCTGGTAATGACCGTATGAACGATGAGGAAATAAGTTTTGTAAACAATCAAGAAGAAGAAGAAGAAGAAGAAGAAAAGAAGAAGACACAAACACAAACTAACTACGAAAGAAGCGTTTATGAATCCGACAACCGGTTTACAATCAAAACAATTCCACAACCAGGGCGCGTGCGCGTTTGCAGATCGCACCTCCTGTTGTTCCCGTAAATACAGCATGTAAGGGACCTTGAGAATGCTACTTGGAACGGTGCTCTCGGGGGCAATGGAAGAGCCAAGGAGGTGAGGCGTTACATTGGCCTCGTTTCTGCCTTCCACTACTGTAATTGCCTGTTATCTCTTGACGTACAGCACTGTTTGTCTCGTGCTCTCGTCCTGCGCCCCCCCCTTCCCCCTCCCCACTTTCCCAATCCCGCTCTCACTCTCATTTCCGTGACGCTCTTCTTTCTATTTGGTCTTCTGCTGTGTTCTCGCTCATTCTCTATGCTTCTCCTCCTCTCTCCCCGTCTTTCATTTTTTGTCAAGCATTTTTCTCTCTTTCTCTCCTCCTTCCTTTCGGGTTCCCTCTCTCTGGTCTTTTTTTCTATCTATCACACTTTTTCTCTTTTCCCACCCTCTTGCCTCCCACGCCACCATTTTCACTCCGCCCTCCTCTCTCTTACCCACCTCTCTCTCTCTCTCTCTTTTCCTCCTTTCCTCCCTCCCCCCTTCTCTCTCTTCCTCTTCTTTCACTCTCGTTAGACGGCGCACTGAACGGGTTGCTGAATCTGGGCCGTTTACGTTTTCTATGAATGAAATTGGCGAAGTCCCCCCTCCCAGGCAGCGTCTCCATTTAGTGGTCGTTGCCGATACGTTTCTGCAGGATGTGGACGACTTTTATGCGATCATGAACCCTCCTCAGCCACTCAGATCGCGGTCAGTGCCGGTTCTGATGGCCCTTCATATCGCGACGAGGCAGGATTTGTAGGATGGGTAGATGATATATAGGATTTTTTATTTTATTTTAAAGACAGCGTATACCTAGACGAGTGTCCACCGATCAAGGCGTGGATGTAAGTCTTTAGCGACGACATTTTACGAGTTATTTACCAACCGCCGCTCAATACCTTTCCAAACGCTACTCGAAACCGCTACAGACCTCTCCCAATCTGCCAGCCATCGCCGAAATCTTCCCACTATTTGCAAAAGGCCACTCACAAACGCCCCCCTCCCCCTCAACACCCCCCTTCAAACTTCTACTCAACACCCTTAACGTCCTTTCGCCACCGAAATTCCCTCTCCTTCGTGTTTGCTTACGGGGTGCGAGGACCGAGGACACCTCTCGCTCCTATTCATCACCAAGAAGGTGTCCCGCGCCGTGTCCAGTGTCCACAGCCGCCGGTGGAATATCATGAAAGCCAAATAGTCCTGGAAGGGGGGAGAGGGGGCGGCGGCGAGGGGGGGGGCAATGTGAAGACGCTGTTGGAGTCTCTTCCTGTGGCGAGATTGATTTAACGCTGACATCTTTCGGGGTTGCGGCGCCCCTTGTTGGTCTTGTTGCTTGGCTTCACCGGGAGAGCCTTGTCTGTGCTCTTGGTTTCCTCTTCCTTGTAGACGAGGCTTTGGAGATGCGAACGTCCTTGCGTATATATTTTCCAAGACATGCCAAGCCGAGGGGTTCAAATGACGAGTATATAAAATCATGTACGATAGAATGTTTTACATAGTTTTACAAGCTTTCCAACTGATCCAATTCCGTCTGAAATAATCTTGCGAACATCATCTGGCAAAAGCGACTGAAAAAAAAAAAAAATCATGCATGGAAAATAATTCAAAAACGATTCAAACGAACGAAGCCCATTTAAACCCATGCTGACGACACTCCCGAACTCTCTCCGTGATCTGCTTTTAGTTTCTGAATATTTTCACTTTAACAGAGAGATGCAGCTTCCCTTCAGGCGGAGGAGGAGGGGTGGGGGTGGGGGTGGGGGTGGGGGGGGGGGGGGTTAGGGAGAGGGGAAAGTCGACATTGTCCCCGCCTTATCTCCCCAAAATCCACTTCCGTCGAACAAAATTCTCAACTTTAATTCAACTTCATTTTTTTTTCTTGATAGACCGAATCCTGGCGGAGTTTCCCTCGAGTGAAGAGAGCGAGCATAATATATATATATATATATATATATATATATATATATATATATATATATATATATATATATATATATATATATATATGTATATATATATGTATATATATATATATATACATATATATATATATATATATATATATATATGTGTGTGTGTGTGTGTGTGTGTGTGTGTGTGTGTGTGTGTGTGTGTGTGTGTGTGTAATTTCCCTTCTATCTGTTAATATCTCCTCCTCGTATTGCTCTTGCAGGTAACGGATTCATCCCGACGGCGGCACTGAAGGAAATTCTTGGGGCGCTCGACGATAAGCTGACCTCGGCTGACCTCGACAACATCGTGGAGGAAATCGACGAGGATGGTTCTGGCACCGTCGACTTCGATGGTGGGTAGGAGGGTTGAGGGGGTGGAGGGGAGAGGGAAGGGGAGGGAGTGGAGGGAGTTGGGGACGGGGTAGGGAGGGGAGGGAGGTGGGGACGGGGTAGGGAGGTTGTTGAGGGGGTTGAGGGGTGGGGGAGGTTGGGGGTGGAGGGGAGGGAGTTGAGGTTGTTGAGGGGGTTGAGGGGGGGAGGAGGTTGGGGGTGGAGGGGAGGGAGTGGAGGGTGGAGGGGAGGGAGTGGAGGGAGTGGAGGGAGGGGATAGGGAGGTTGTTCAGGGGGTTGAGGGTGGGTAGGAGGTTGGGGGTGTGGAGAGGAGGTGGAGAGGGGGTAGGGAGGGTGGAGAGGAGGTTGGGGAGGGTGGTGGAGAGGGAATAGACGGAGTGGATAGAATGTTTGGGTGTGGTGAGGGGATAGTGGGGTGGAAAGAGGTTAGGGGCGTGGGGAAGGGGTGGGTGTGTGGAGAGGGGTGGGTGTGTGGAGAGGGGTGGAGATCGGAGAAGGGGTAGGGGATGTAAGGGGTAGGGGGTGGTGGCTATAGAGAGGGTGGGGGATGGGGAAGGGGTGAGGGTTTACAAAAGGGGTAGGGGGAGTGGAAAGGGGGTAGGGGTTGGGGATATGGGGTAAGAGGATGAGAGGGATAGAAGAGGGAGGGAAGAAGGAGAGAGGGATAGAGGGGGAAGGGAGAGAGAGAGAGGAAAATAAGGGGAGGGGGGATTAGAGGGCGGGGAAAATTGGAGATGGGAAGAGAGGGGGGAGGAGGATAGGGGAGATGGGAAGGAGAAGGAGAAAAGGAGGTGGGAAGAGAGGAAGAAGCAAGTGAGGGGAAATGGGGTGGGGGGGGGGGGGAGGAGAAAGGGAGATAGGAAGAGAGGGAGGAGAAGTAGAGCGGAAAGGGTGGGAGGAAGACGGAGAAAGAGAGATAGAAAGAGAGAAAAGAGAAAGAGAGGGGAAAGGCGATGGGGGAACAGGGTTGAGGGGTAGAGGGAAACGAAGAGAAGGGGAAAGGGAAAGTGGCTCTTTCACTGGTTTTGATGCTGGGGTCTATATCTTTAGAAGTACCTTTCCGCTCGGTTGGTATCTGTCGCGGTACCCCGAAGATAGCAATATTTCACAACTTATCTGGTCAACTACGAAAGTTCCTCTTTCTCCAAGAAAAAAAGTAGGATATCGAAAAAAGGGACGAAGAAAAATCCCAGACGATCTTTAAAATCTAAACGAAGATAAATTTTCAGTAAGGAGCCATCAGATCATCGCCGCAGCGAGTCGAAAGCGACCAGAAATCTAATTTTTCGGCCTCGCGGACAAATGCCATTATCTTGCTTACTGCGACAACCTCCATCAGATTTTTCGAGATACCTGCCAAGATATGCTGTGCGCATCAGCAGCCGCGAGACGAGATAACCACAAAGAAACCCCCGAGTCCAGAATAACAACAAAGAAAGAGCTGGATGAGAGAGAGAGAGAAAAAAGATAAAACTTCTTGTGCAGGAAACAGACAAGGGTTTTCTGTGGTCAAGGTCACAGCACAGAAATGTTATTTACGAGACGACAACGAAACTTCCCTTTTAAACAGAGGAGAGAAAACTTTGTGTCGTTGACGGAAAGAATAATCAAAAATATAATCTAGGTCATGCGGTATCTAACCTTTTCTTTTGTAACTATGCACACTTGCATGATTACTTAGATATCAACAAGTTGAGCACAATTCTCCTTACTGTTGCATTGTTATTTCGACGTCGTTATTGTTATTTAAATGTCGACTAATGTTCAGTGCCTATTCTTGGTACTAAATAGTCACTTTACTGCATACCAAAGCATTTAGTTGAAATTATCTTTAAACTTTTTCCATAATTCTGCCTCTAGTCGTTAGTTTCTTTAATATGGGAAACTAACAATTTATATCACGAAAACTTATGAAAACTGACCGTTTATATCAGTGATAGAAAAGTTGATTCAGCTATTCTGGCTATTTGCTAGCGGGTTAACTTTTAGAAGAAAATCTATAGCTATAAATGGAGATCCGTTGTTTGATAAAAAAATCTACGGACTCTGCTCGGGGCGTTTCACTTACACTTTTGCTTCGATTTAAGTTAAAAGGAATACGACGCGTTAGAGGATCAGGCAATATATGATTTATCTAAGAAAGTGGAAAGATTTGAAAGAAAACATGAATAATAATTGTTTCTTACGATTCCTATTCATCTTCAATGTTCTCATATTCCTCATCATAAATCACTCACATACAGTAAAGATTGCAGACATATGGCCCTTGAATTGAAAAGCGTGAAGATAATAAATCACGTCTTTTTCTTCCTCTCCCCCAGAATTCATGGAGATGATGACCGGCGACTAAGCCAACAACTGCTGCCACCTAGCGTCGAATCGGCTAAGCTCTGCCCAGGCTCTGCTCAGCCAGCCTTCCGCACGCTGCTACATAACTCGCGCCTCTCAACTAAGCGCCATTATCTATGTATACTTTTTCACTTCGCC
>BOPN01000701.1:188456-190956 GCA_017312705.2 Penaeus japonicus | reverse complement strand
AGTTTCCACATGTTTCACTGATGGCGTCTTATCTGGCGAGCAGTGCTTTATTTCCCGACACTTTTAAGTTTTCGTTCCCTCGTGTCCAATTGCAACCGTAATTCAGACTTTATCGTCGCAGCGTTAAAAAAAGGTCCATTCTCTCACTATTTCTCGAGTTCCTTCGACTTCGTACCCACGCAAGTTCGATGCTTTGGACCGCTGAAGAACCAGGAGATTCCTCGAGGTCGAAACTCCGAGTCGACTCTGCTTCATTCGAAACTTTCGAAACCTTTGTATCGCGAACATTTTGAACAGTTATAAGTCTCCGATCTTTTTCTTTTTCCTTTTTTCTGCTTAACGGCGGAAAAGATCACCTGTGGAGCTCTGGCTTTGCCTCGCTCGACCCAGAGACCGCGACAAAGGCAGTGGTAAATATTGCTTTGTAAACACGCCAGGCACAGGGGACTTATGACCTTGGTGAGCACAAAAAGGCTGCCTTCATTATCCACTTTGTGTCTTTTGTTCTTTTTTTAGAGGAGATCTGAAAGAGGCAGACTTTTACCTCTGCGCTGAATAACCTTTTTTCTTTTTCTTTTTTTTGATAAAGAAAGTAAACATTTTCTTGAATTCTTATTGTCGCAAACACGCCAAGGGCACTCTCAGTGGAGAAAGGAGATAGGTATCTGTAACTATACGTTTAACGATCTTCTGGTTTAATTGATTATCAGTAAGCATATCACTGGGACTTGATCACTTGTGGTTCTATTACTCACACATACATAATGCGTGAGTGTATCACACACACACACACACACACACACACACACACATTCACACACATACGAAAAAAACACAACAAAAACACGGTCATGCAGACACAGTGAATGAATTTAACATGCTCAACATTCAACTCTGGGAGATACATTCAGGTTTTTGATAAATATATCTGTGATCATTTGCACAACCACTGACAACGTCATGTCATATTTTTTCCCGGAAAATCTAGTTAGCGGTGCAATTAGATATGGCATTATGGCAGAATGGAACATAGTTGTAAGTCAGGCAGAAGCGTTATTTTAGGGTTGTGTTCTCCTAACTATCCGATGAGTCTGATGAAATTATTTTTCTTTTTATCCGCTGCATGACTAGACCGGTAGTAAGTCTGTGGTATATTATCAGCCTTTTTCTACGAAACGGAAGACGTTATATTAATGGTATTAGTAACCTATACTAGAAAGAAATATGAGTATATATTGAAAGTTCACATCATCTTGTATTCAAACCATACTACTATATATTTTTTTTTATCTCTTCTTTAACTCTACTACTATACTATAGTTTTTGTTTTTTAACTATACTACTATTTTATATATTGCCTCTATTCAACGTCTCGCTTACGGCACTTCGAAAAACACTGACTCAAAAGCCCAAGGACAACAAATTTGTAATTCAGTGCATTTGTAAATTTATTCGCCATAACACACATATATAAAAAACAAAAACAAAAAAAAAACTCCTCACAGGCTTATCACTTCATCTTAGTTTCTTTAACTGCCAAAGACTAGAAAGACGATGTGTTCATAAAGGTACAATAATGGCTAAACGTACCAACTTTTTTCCGTGTTTTAATCCTTGTATTGTACCATCGCATATGTACATGAATAACCATGAAACTCCACTTTTAATTAAATGTAAATGAAGATTTTGAGGAGTGTGGTTTGTTATCACATTTGGCTACTTATACCTACTTATACGTACTTATACTTGTTCTTGTGTGGCGGGGTGAACCTTGTTATTTTTGGACATCAGTGTGATTACTCGTGAAATATAAACATAAAGTATTCTTTATAATTTCTTCAGCTGATTCTTTTGTTGATAACACAATCGGAATTTGGATTTAGATATAATTTTCTCGGTTATGATAATCTAATTTAATTTCGTTTATTTTCTTCAATGAAATGAATCTCACTAGAATCTCATTTCTTACTCGCTATTCACCAAAAGCAATAAAAAACAATTTTCCACTTCGCTTATTATTTCCTTGTCCTTTTGGAAGAAAACAATAAAAAAAAGATTGAATGCGCTTTGTGAACGTTTTTATTCGATTAAGTAAATCATTTTCATTGTGGTAATGGAGTTACTAATAAATATCCTTATCAATATAATTGAAATCGTTATGATTATTATGATTATCATTATTTTAATTACTGTTATTATTATTGTTATTATTATCATCCTTGTAATGATCCTCAGTATCCCTATTATTTTTATCAGCATTATTGATCTTGTTATCGTCTTTTTTTTATCATTGTTACAGTTAATGTTCTTAAGTAATTATTAATCCATTCATGATAATACATTTATTTTTCCTATATAATTCTTTAACTTCTATAAGTTTGAGAACGTTCTTTTACTACTTGCATAATGATAAGTGATATTATTACAATTACTGTCTTATTAATCACATGTTTGATTATAATACTTGTAGATTATTCACTTTAAAGAATGATTTTCTGTA
>BOPN01000701.1:160000-165572 GCA_017312705.2 Penaeus japonicus | reverse complement strand
GACATTTCGGGGGAAGGGGGGGGGGCTATAACACGCTAGTATTCACTTCACCAACATCCGCAGATCAACGAAGAGAGATCAATAATAAATTCAACAAAAGAAAAGTTCGCGAACCAAGAAAATGTTTCTATGACTCACACCATTCCTGGAAACCCCCTACCCCCCACCCTACCATCACCCCCTCCTCTGCCCCTCTAATAAGCCCCTCCCACCCTCATTTAGGGCATTACGCCCACCTTGCGCAGAATGAGAAATTACCGACGGACGCAACACGCACAATAAAAAGTTATGACTGTCATTTGGAAAGCATATACGAGCTTCCTTGTCTCCGTAATGAGTCACCGGCGGGTCTCGGCTCTTCTGACAGCACTGACGCTCCTCACAAGCCAGATAGCGGACGCGAAATAAGGCCAAGACTTTAATTGTTTTTTATTATGCATGTCTCTTTTGGATGACGTATTCCAAGTGTGTTAGTTAGTGTGTCAGGTGGAGAGAAGAGTGGGAGGGAGGAGCGGTAGTGGGGGTGGAAAGTGCCCACAGATGATGACGATAACTGATTCAATGGGCAAGAAAGTCCTGGTATTTGATTTGTTTATTACTTTATCGTATCTAATAATCGGAGACAACCCCCCCCCCCTCAAAAAAAAAAACGGAATAGAAAGAACAGATATCGAGAAGAGAAAGATCTTTTAAAAAAAATAGGTCACCCAAATTATTAAAAAGGAAAAGTAGAAACGACAAAATAAGAAGAGATGAAAAATACAAGAAGAAGAAAATAGAAATCAAACCGAGAGCAAGGGACAGGGACGACTAATCCAGAAATGGGGTAAAAAAAAAAAAAAAATAGAGTAGCTGGTCAAAAAGAGGGGCAGTAATTGGCATCCATAATTGGGACGATGGGTATCTCAACCTATTATACGTGTGATGGACGTCAACCGTAATGATAATAGTGTCAGGAGCAATAATTGCACTGCGGCTAAAACGAGGTGGAGCTTCGGAGCACTACAAGAAGCACTCGGCGGTCTCGACGAGAAATGAAGAGGAGAAAGACCGGCCGAAAGATAGGTCGAGTGTCTGACCCGTGAGGGAAGTCGAAGGGAGGATCTCTCTCTTTCTTTCTCTTTTCTATCTCTCTCTCTCTCTATCTATCTATCTCTATCTCTCTCTCTCTCTATCTATCTATCTCTATCTCTCTCTCTCTCTCTCTCTCTCTCTCTCTCTCTCTCTCTCTCTCTCTCTCTCTCTCTCTCTCTCTCTCTCTCTCTCTCTCTCTCTCTCTTCTCTCTCTCTCTCTCTCTCTCTCTCTCTCTCTCTCTCTCTCTCTCTCTGTCTCTCTCTCTCTCTCTCTCTCTCTCTCTCTTCTCTCTCTCTCTCTCTCTCTCTCTGTCTCTCTCTCTCTCTCTCTCTCTCTCTCTCTCTCTCTCTCTCTCTCTCTCTCTTGCTCTCTCTCTCTCTCTTTCTCTCTCTCTCTCTCTCTCTCTCTCTCTCTCTCTCTCTCTCTCTCTCTCTCTCTCTCTCTCTCTCTCTCTCTCTCTCTCTCTCTCTCTCTCTCTCTCTCTCTCTCTCTCTCTCTCTCTCTCTCTCTCTCTCTCTCTCTCTCTCTCTCTCTCTCTCTTTCACTCTCTCCCTCTCTCTCTAGAGAGAGAGACTCTGTATCTTTAATCCTCATCCTTCACTATCTTTACTATATTCTTTATCCACGGTATTCCTTTCTTGCTTGTGGTATTCCATGAAGAAACGTGTCACAGAATAGTCTTCCTTGTTCTTTACAAAGTCAAAAGGTTACCGGCGCTAATGTCTCGCCTCAGGCCAGATATTTTCGAAAGAAATAAAAAAAAAATGGAAAATAATAATTCTGAAATGTTCGAATGATTGAAACCTGTCAATCCTTTATGCGTTGCAGTTCATCATTCTTTTTTCTGACATTGTGTTCACCGGGATATGGACTCATTTTCTTTTGTGTTTTTATTCATCATCGTGACAGCTGAACAAATGAGGAGCGATTTTCATGTGAGAAAGGATTTTTGCTCAAGATTTTTTGGCGATTATTATTTTTTTTTTTTCCGGACTCGTGCTCGTTTTCTTTGTATCGTCACGAAAGAAAACGGGATTTGGAAGATTTCGTCATTTTCGTAAGCAGTCGAAGTATCATTTATTTTGTATCAATTCAAAAATTGTAAAGCATATTTTTTTTCTTGTTCATTGCAATATGCTAATGTATTTTATTTTAATGTATTGATGGATTGACAGATTTTTTATATACTTTTTAATAATATCAATTCAATACTTTTAACCTACGTGATGAACTTCCATGAAGATATCTCGATATCTGTTCATTTATCTGCAAATTAAAATCAATTCATATAAACATTACAAAAGAAATGTTTATTCTTCAAATGCTTCATAACTATAAAAACTCTATATAAACTCCCTTCTCGCCGGTAAATTTGCTGCTAATCATCGAAAAATGTTGATAATGCAGTATATTCTCGCTTCGTCAGGCATCGGAAACTCAAGTCCAATAAATTTCACATAAAATATTCCTAAGCTGTAAACATAGACCTGATTTATGTCCATATCTAACGTATGTCTGCATCTACTGTAAGCGTGGTGGAGGGCACCTTACGTATGTGTCTTTGGGGAAAATACCATGGAAAGGTATTGCAAATGATGCATATGATATATCATAGGCGTTTTTTTTTTTTGTTTTTTTTTTTATGCATGAAAGGGGAAAGGACGAAAGCAAATTAAATGGATATGCAAAGCAACGGATTCATAAGTAAACAAATAGAGAAGCTGGTAGATTATTAGATAGATTAATTAACTGATCGATAAATTTCTAGACAAATTAATAAATACTCATGAATTTGTTGATTTAAAAGATCGAGAAAGAAATAAAGATGTTAGTCGTATTCATCAATAATAAATTAAATAAGAATCATCAATTCTATCATTTTAATCATTATTATTATCGTCATCATCATTAGTAGCAGCATTATCATCATCAAAATTTTGATGATTATTGTCCTTGTCATCATTATTGAATTATTATCATTATTATTATTATCATTTTTACCAATAATTATTATCACTGTTATGATTATCATTATATTTTTTTATGATCATCCTTATTATTATTATCGTCATTATCATTATCATTACTATAATTATTATTATTATTATTATCATTATTATTATTATTATTATTATCATTATTATTATCATTGCCATAATTATTATCCTTTTTATTATTATTGCTATTATGATTATGACTGTAATTATTGTTATTATCATTGTTGTTGCTGTTATTGTTGTTATCCTCATTGTTTTCATTAAACTCAGTACCATTACCATTGTAACTACTGTAGCTATCTTTGCTACAAACACTTCCTACAAGACTGTCACTACTGTTGTTGCTGATGTTAACACAGCTGTCAGTTTTACTACCAATACTGTTCTTGCTTAGTTGGATAAATATATAGCTGCTACTTTAATTTTTTATCATTATCATTGACATTGTTGCCATCCTCATCGGTGTTATCACTCTTACAAAAGACACTACCAATAACAAAGATTATTATCACCACTACATTTACTATTAGTACAACTATTCGTAATAGCGCTATTTCAAGTATTATTGCTACTACTGTCATGAAGATATGTCTACTACTAACCTACCTTTGCAAAAACCCGAACCACAACTAATACAAGAACTTTAACAACAACGACAACAACAACTGTTACTACTACGACTTGCCACAGAGTTTGCTTACGTCATCGAGCTCCTAGGAACCATTACACACCCATCACGTAATTGATTTTGAGCGAATATAATCGGAATGCCACTTACCTTAGCTTGTAATCAATTTTGTCCCGGTTAATCACCATTGTAATCATTTCAATTGCGGTTGCAATATTGTCATTACTTTTTGAAATGACGGTGGAGTAACCATGGCCGAAGTTATGAGACCATTTTGATCAAGAATATAATAGAGATGGTGATAAAAAATGGAAATGGGATTACGTTTTTCTTGCTTACTTGTATTTTTCAATATATGTTCATACGTGTGTGTGTGTGTGTGTGTGTGTGTGTGTGTGTGTGTATGTGTTGTGCATGTGCGTGAGCGAGTAAATGAGCACACACACTCACGAACAGACACACACACACACACACACACACATATATATACAGATATATAAATATGTGTGTGTGTGTGTGTGTGTGTGTGTGCATATATATGTATGTTTATATATGTATATGTATATAAATATATGTATATATATGTATATATATACATATATATATACATTTACATATACATATATATAGATATAGATATAAATATACATATATATATACATATATATAGATATATATATATATATATATATATGTATGTATGTGTGTGTGTGCGTATACATACATACACAAATACATACACATACACACATACACACACACACACACACTCACATACACACACACACACACACACACACACACACACACACACACACACACAAGTAAAGCGGTTTTACATGAGTATGTATGTTTAGAACGAAAAGCTAAAAAAAAAAAAAAAACGCATTTCCTGTAGTAACATAAAATCTTTCATTACTTTTCCAAAACAGACAGAACGAAAAAAAAAATCACGAGCAGAGACCACACACATCTAAAACAACATCTAACAACGCTGCTCATTATCTGATTTCATTAACATTAGTCTCTCACGCCTCTCGTTAGGGCGCGCAGGCAATACTCCAGAACAGCACGATGACTTGCCTACCGTGTGCAGCTTGCTGAGTTAATTTTGATCACTATCTATACCAGCGTTGAGATCCCCAAGGTTACATGGCGCAGGTTTCCTCGCAGATCTATGGTCTCTTCTATATATATATGTATATATATATATATATATATATATATATATATATATATATATATATATATATATATATGTCTATTTATCTATCTATTTAATTATCTGTCTATCTGTCTACTTTTCTAAATATCTATCTAATTATCTGTCTATCTGTCTACTTTTCTAAATATCTATTTAATTATCTGTCTATCTGTCTACTTTTCTAAATATCTATTTAATTATCTGTCTATCTGTCTACTTTTCTAAATATCTATTTGTATGTCTTTTCTTATATCTATCTATTTATCTGTCTATTTTTTTTTTTTTTTTTTTTTTTTTTTTTTTTTTTTTTTTTTTTTTTTTTTTTTTTTTTTTTTTTTTTTTTTTCATTTCCACCAGTGTTCATGAAAGGGCTATTGAAAATTTTGAGGAAAAAAGATTCCTTCTCAATGAAGAAAATAATGGAAAAGAAAAAGAAAAGAGGTTGAACTGCTCTGTATTGATTCTAACAAAAATTGCGTGTATAGGAGAATCGAATTGCAATCTGAATGAAGGTAAACCCAGATAAAAGTACATCAAAGCAGCAACAGGTACGAAAGGGGGCGAAATCTTGACAGAAAAATATAGTTTGGGAATTATGAATACTTTCTTTCAAAAAATGGGTTGGCCATAGACTGATAAGTCACATAGCAACTGGCGATGTTAAGTAT
>BOPN01000701.1:137500-145000 GCA_017312705.2 Penaeus japonicus | reverse complement strand
TTGCGGTCCCGATAAGCATTCCTCTGATGTGGGATTGAATTTCGCTGGAAAATGGGCATTGTCTCGCGGAGGGCGGAGATAATGACACGATGTCGATTGTTATGTTATGAGCCAAGATGAAGCCGAGCATCACTCCTGAATGTTGGTGCAAGTTGCAACACCCTTGCGTTCTGTAGCTCTAGTCTCTTTTAAGTGTTGCAGCAGGAATAGGTGTGATGGTGATTAGGTTTGCGTTTTTGTGTATTTGAATATACTATATCGAAGCACTTATACATTGACGTATTTCTTGTAGCCTTGACTGACTGCATAATGTAGTTAAATGTTGTTTTGTGTACGTTTCGTATGTATGGTGTTGTATATTTATGTTTGTTTGTGTGTATGTCTGTTTGTGCGTCAATATAGTTATATTGCATTGTAGATTAGTATATACAGCAGGGATGGCATTCGAGTATATGTAATTTTCATTTGATTACGGATAAAATTATAGCGTAATAAGTGCTTGCATTAGGTTATTTACACGTAGATACATATATAAACACACATTTCACATTCTGTTCCTTCTCTCTTTGTCAGCATCTTGTATGTATCATGTATCACCTGAGGCGTCGCATTGTGCCGCAGCCATTTCTATAAGACCATCCGGCGAGAAAAAAAAAAAAAAAAAAAAAAAAAAAAAAAAAAAAAAAAAAAAAAACACGTATTGTTACAACATATTCTTTTAAAATGAAATGGAGTGCAGATTGTGTTTGTGATATACATCAATGCACTACATCCGGCCCTTAATACAATTATTTCGGCATAAACGTCTCCGAACACAGTTATTACGCGGGTTTCCATCCACAGAGGCAGTTCGTTCGAAGCTTCATTTCCCAAATACAATCGCCTTTACGACATCCGTTATTGATGTAGATTGATTGTAAAAATAAAAAAGCGAACTTTCTCAAAGACATACGGATACGTCGTTCAGTTCGTAAAGTTCTTTGTGTTTCATCTCTGTGGTTGTTGTTAGGTGTGTTTTACTTACCCGAAGGATGGCATTACCGGGTGTCTTTAAGTGCTGCGAGGAAGTGCATTTGTTGACATCAAGTACAGAGTGAGCTAATGTGTTCGCGGTTTTCCTGTATGGTGCTGTATATGAACGTGTCTGGAGGAGCACACACACAAAGAGAGGGGGAGAGAGAGAAAGAGAGGGAAAGAGAGGGAAAAAGAGGGAGAGAGAGAGGGAGAGAGAGAGAAGGAGGGAGAAGGAGAGGGAGAGGAAGAGAGAAAGAGAGTGTGTGTGTGTGTATGTTACGCACGCGCGTGTGAGCGCGTGTGTGTGTGTGTTTGTGTGTGTCTGTATGTGTGAGGTCTTTACTCAACGATGATTCCCGCTATTAGGATCTTCCTCTGCAATACTCGATGGCTTGTTCACCGGTTTGCGAATTGCGAATCTAAGGTCTTCGGTTTTGGCACTCCAATCGGTCTATGGCTTTTGCTTATTCATTTTCTATGTGAAGAAATTAGAACTGCATATCATTAAGCTCCCCGTTTTCAAACCAATCAAGGGATTTTTTTGGAAATTAGACTGACTGATTTGCATATATTTATATGAGAATGTCACAGACTATAAGATATAAAAAAAAAAATACGAACATAGAGCCATAGACCGAAGACCATAGATTCGAGATTCGCAAATCGGCGACCAAACGATCGAGTATTAAAGAGGAAGAATCTAATAGCTTGAATCATCGTTGAGTAAGGACCATCACCCGAAGGGGATTATAAACTTGAAATCAATGATCGAAGAACAGGGATCGAGAAAGATTCTGTAGACCGAATCGCATAACACAGGATCGATGTAGATTACGAGGACTGAAAATCGTAAACTAAATATAATTCGGTTAATTCACAGACCACATGTTGTATACGGAGATATGTATGTGTGCATTTATGTATGTATGTATATACATACATATATATATATATATATATATATATATATATATATAGATAGATAGATAGATAGATAGATAGATAGATAGATAGATAGATACATATATATGCATATATCTACATATATATTTATACATATCATATATATATGTATATATACATACATACATACATACATATATATATATATATATATATATATATATATATATATATATATATATATATAAATGATAGTATGCGCTGAAGATATAACATCAATAAGTAACATCCAACGAAAGACATTTTCGCAAAGACAGAAAATCCCGAGAGGCCAACAAAGTTCTCAGTCTATACCGTCGGTCCCCGCACACACTCCATCACTTTCATGCGTTTGGAATATACAATTCCATATTTCTTCCGCCATTTGCAAAAATATTATAATTTGCACACTATTCGTATCATTATCAAAAGCATTACTTTAATCCCGCCATCTCTTCACGAAGTATAATGATGTGTTGGGAGCGGGGAGGGCCCTACTTGACCCGTGAACCCGAATTATTCTGATCGTTTCTTCGCTTCTTTGATTTTATGAGACATAAATAACAGTTGGCACCTCCATGTGGTGTACGGGAGGGTCTAACTGTTGACCACTGTGTGTACGTGTGTGTGTGTCTGTGTTTTTGTGTTTGTGTGTGTGTGTGTGTACGTGTGTGTGTGTGTCTGTGTTTTTGTGTTTGTGTGTGTGTGTGTGTGTGTTTGTGTGTGTGTGTCTGTGTTTTTGTGTGTGTTTGTGTGTGTGTGTGTGTGTTTGTGTCTGTGTTTTTGTGTTTTTGTGTTTGTGTGTGTGTGTTTGTGTGTGTGTGTGTGTGTGTGTCTGTGTTTTTGTGTGTGTGTGTGTGTGTGTGTGTTTGTGTGTTTGTGCGTTTGTGTCTGTGTTTTTGTGTTTGTGTCTGTGTTTTTGTGTTTGTGTGTGTGTTTGTGTGTGTGTGTGTGTGTTTGTGTGTGTGTGTGTGTGTGTGTGTGTAACATATCTGTCAGTAATAAACACTAAGAAAGAAGAGTAAGATTTTATCAACCATACCAATGCAGGATTATGATTTTAAAACGATATCATTTTTAATATGCACCGATTACAATATCAGTTTAAGAACAGGTAAGTTGAATATGAATGTAAATAAGGTTCCCCACCCGTGAATTATCACGCCGGTGTTCCCGTGAATGGAGACCCAAATATTAAAAACCGTATATCATTTCAGAATGCGAAGACGTCAGTTAACTCGGGTCGTTCTGTACGAAGGAGATACTAGTCCAATTATCCTGATAGATATTCAAAAAATTTTATTGCTATTTTGATGGCTTATGATGCTAGAGAAGTGGAAGTCAGTCATGAGGCAGGAAAGCCAGTCATGGCCATTGCACGAGCTGTTTGTGATGAACGAGACTCGCTAAATATTATGGCGCATGATTATGTTTATGTGTTCGTGTATCGGTGTTTGTTTGTGTGTGTGTGTGTGTGTGTGTTTGTCTGTGTGTGTGTCTGTGTGTGTGTGTGTGTGTGTTTGTCTGTGTGTGTGTCTGTGTGTGTGTGTGTGTTTGTGTGTGTGTGTGTACTTGTCTGTGTGTGTATGTGTGTATTTGTCTGTGTGTGTGTTTGTGTATATATATATATATATATATATATATATATATATATATATATATATATATATATATGTGTGTGTGTGTGTGTGTGTTTATGTTTGTAAATTTCTATATGATGCCAAACTGACACCCATTTATCTCTTCCCATCCCTCCATTTTTTTTTCTTTTTTCTTTTAATAAGCGTACTTACCCCATAACTCTCGCCAAGAAATGAAGACTTTAGCGTCCGCCCCCAAAGCTCCCGGGGCTCCTTAAGTCACCATATAATCCACTCTGATGAAGACGCTCCACACATTTAGATAATGAAATAGACAGATACCTTCCCTAAGTACATAGCACAACCCATGTGACTTTGCTCCGGTCCAAGGCATTAGTCTCGGTGTTTTTGTCCCTTCGATATGCTGTTATTTTTTCACTCCTTGCGTATATGGACCTCCTTGCACGTCTTTGCACCGAGATGGGCTGTGTCTAATTGGTGCAATTTCCAATTAGCCTTATTTGCTTATTTTTTTAGTTTAGATTTTTTTTTTTTTTTTTTTTTTTTTACCAAAATGAGAGTTAATTGCCTATTTTTCTCTCTTTTTTTCTGTTTCTCAATCTTTCTCTCTCAGTCTCTCTCTCAGTCTCTCTCTCTCTCTCTCTCTCTCTCTCTCTCTATTTCTCTCTCTCTCTCTCTCTCTCTCTCTCTCTCTCTCTCTCTCTCTCTCTCTCTCTCTCTCTCTCTCTCTCTTATCTTATCGTTTTTTGTTTTTTTTCGCTAAAGTCTTTAGTAAAATGTGTGAACTCATGCTGGTAACTTGGCATACATATGAAGCAACAGTTACTTAAGCCATAGCTAGTATAAACATTATAAACATTTATTCATACTAATGCTCTTAATTAATCTCCTGTTATCGTAAAAGTCATCAATTCTATATCATATCTATCAATATCACGGTAAGGTTATTTATGTAACTTTTTTTTTCCAGAAATGGTAACAAACAACAGTTATATTTTCTATCATTAAGTTTACAATATTTTAAACACATTGCATATTCTACCAAGTAGCAATATCTAATTTGCAAACCACGTCAACAAACATGGTTCGATGTTTTACTATGAAAACACATGTCATGCTGTTTGTATGTGAAAACAATGATTAGGTCTCTAAGAACTACGAAGAAAATTAAGGACAAATTAATAAAACTTCTTAATTATTCAATGTTATATACAAAAAAAGATTACCTATAATAACTGCCTAAGACATTATATCTTTTCTTACGACATATCCTTCCGTCTCTTCTTTCTTTTCTTTCTTATCGTTATTTCTCTATTCCTTTTTCTTTCTTTTCTTCTTATTTGTCTTCCATTCTTTATCGGTTGGTTATCCTTATTCATTATATTTGGTCGTAAGTTTACATTAATTTCCTTTATAAACATTACCTTCAGTTACTGTTATTACATTACACTACACTACATTACATTACATGAATTTCCTTTAAAAGTATTACATTCAGGTACTGTTATTCATGATGAGTATTTACTAGATGATTCTAGAATTGAATTTTTGTAAATCATGACGGTATTAGTCATTCACTTTTGACATGTATTACAACGCAGTGCGCAGATTATTCTCACATTATATATCAAATCATTCTCATTATATATATCTAATGGAGAGTGAATTATATATGCTACACTATAATATTGTAATCAGGAAATAGCAGAGGAGAGACTGAAGATACATTGCTTTTTTCTTCTTCTTTCTTTCTTTCTGTGTCTCTTCCTATTTTATTCTCTCTTTCTTTCTATCCTGTCCTCCTGTTATTTTTGTTCTTTCTTACTTTCTACTTTTGTTTCTCTCTCTTCCCTTTTTTTCTCTCTCCCTTTCTTTCTATTCTCTCTTCCTATTTCTCCTTTCTTTCTTCCTTTCTTACTTTTTTTTCTTTCTTTTTTTCTTCTTCTTTTTTTTGCCAGTGGAAATGGGAGATTGGCGTTCTAGATATCTCCAGGTCCAATAGGTAGAAAAAGTCTCATTTTCCAAAACACGTTGATGGGTATTACAGACTTCAAAAAACATGAAAACACATCAGGCTGATTATAGACATTACGGATTATAAAAGGGTGATGTGTCTGGTGGTGTTATGAAGTGATGATTGTCACATTATCACCTGTCTCGGTTTCTCTCCCTTTGTCGTTTGCCTTTTCACATACATACACAAACGCGCGCACACACACACACACACACGCACACGCACACGGACACATACATAAGATGGTGATTAATACGAAGACGGTAAGACGGTATTAATACGAAGAAAAAGACGTGCCTCAACATTATTATTAGCATTGTTATTGTTGTTGCTCTTATTATGCTTACAATTGTTATTATTATTATCATTATCATTATCATCATTATCATTGTTATGACTAATATTATCATCATTATCATTATTGTTATTATTATTACTATTATCACTGTTACTATCATAATTATTATATCATTATCATTAATACTATTTTCATTATTGTTATTATCATTATTAATATTATTATCATCATTATAGTACCATCAGTACCATCATTTGTATCAGTTGTAAATACAACAGTACGAGCGAGAATACAGGTAAAACTTTTTTATCATCGATTTTTAATTAACCTCTACCATAGAAAGTGTCGGGAAAGCTTTAGTTATCTTTCTAGACACTGTTGAAGTATAAGTAAGAGTAGGTTTCAATATGATAACAGTGAATATCCATTAGGCAGTGCATATGTACCGTGAGTATCTTGTGGCTAAGAATACTTCTTTCCCACTCGACATGTGGAATGTTATTAAGAACTGTGCATAGATTGAATAGCGTTGTGAGTGTATTATACTAGTGATTGTTTGTGGTAAACATAAATGTCGGGACTCAACGATTTTCAAATATTTTTGGGGGGAACTAAAGAGATCGTGACAAGCAACACCCAATACTTCGTCGCTCGCACATATGTAGAACGCCCATGAAATTGTTAGATTAAATGTCTTTGCCATTCTAAGACTGCTTTGTGAACCAAGGAGTTCTGGAGATGCCTGCTATTTTCTTATGAAAAAGGCGAGTGGGAATCGAAATTCTAAGTAGATAAGGTATTCCCTAAGACAGAATATTATCTCTGTTGTTGTGCTGGTTTCTGAGTTCTGAATCTGCATACACATAGTAAACCAGCTGATTTAGAAAAAATGTTTAGGAATGAGGTAGGATCATTGCTTTCCTCGATGCTAAGATATCTGGGACGCCGGTGTGTTAAACAAAAAATAAAAATCCACACAAAAAATACAAACATTATGTTTTTCATTTAGCAAGTTGGTTTGGAATTTTGATATCTCGAAGTGTTTGTATACTGAAGTACGGTGATACACTTATATATATATATATATATATATATATATATATATATATATATATATATATATATATATATATATATATATATATATATATATTACAGCTTCCGTTACTATAATATCAGTGCTACCTGATTAAAGTTTCTGTTGTTTTTACTACTACTATAATGGTGTCAATAATAACAACGCTAAAACAGAAGAATTATCTTTACTATTGCTTAAATGATTTCTATAACTGCTATTTTTATCATATATTTTCTGTCTTCATCACTGCCTCTTGTCGGTGTGATCTTATAGCAGTTATCATTAATGACACAAGAATTCTTCTCAATTTATTCAGCTTGGTGTTATAATTAGCATAGGAACATTACTAGCAGTTATAACCCAAACAATAAAATGTTGCATCATGTTGTGCAGCCCTGATGATCATGTACTAAAGGGGCATACTGCAATCCGCCTAAAAGGATAATTGCCCATTGTTCAAGTTACATAATGATAAGGAAATGGTGTGTTCATTTTCTATTTACCCGTAATTCCAAGGACCATTATTCGAAGAGAATATAGTTCCATTTTCTCG
>BOPN01000701.1:112500-115000 GCA_017312705.2 Penaeus japonicus | reverse complement strand
TTAATTGTGATATTTGTTGTGCATTTTGATGCACTTGTGCTACTTGTGAATTTGGTAATGTAGCTTGTGCTTGTTGTTGTTGATGTTGGTGTTGTTGATGTTGATGTTGATGTTGTTGATGTTGGTGATGTTGATGTTGATGGTGGTGGTGATGGTGACGAAGATGATGATGGTGGTGGTGATGGGGACGATGATGATGATGACGGTGATGGTGACGATGATGATGGTGGTGGTGACGGTGGCGATGGTGATGATGGTGGTGGAGATGGTGACGATGATGATGATGGCGGTGATAATGATGATGATGGTGGTGGTGATGGTGACGGTGATGATGATGGTGGTGATGGTGACGATGATGATGATGGTGGTGATGGTGATGGTGACGATGATGATGGTGGTGATACTGATGATGATGATGGTGGTGATGGTGACGGTGATGATGATGGTAGTGATGGTGACGATGATGATGATGATGGTGATGGTGACGGTGATGATGGTGACGATGATGATGATGGCGGTGATGATGATGATGGTGGTGATGATGATGGCGGTGATGGTGACGATGATGATGATGGTTGTGATGATGATGATTGTGGTGATGGTTACGGTGATGATGATGGTGGTGATGGTGACGGTGATGATGATGGTGGTGATGGTGACGATGATGATGATGGTGGTGATGGTGACGGTGATGATGATGATGGCGGTGATGGTGACGTTGATGACGATGATGGCGGTGACGATGATGGTGACGATGATGATGATGATGGCGGTGATGGTGACGATGATGACGATGATGGCGGTGACGATGATGGTGATGGTGACGATGATGATGATGATGATGGTGACGATGATGATGATGATGATGTTGGTGATGGTGACGGTGATGATGATGATGGTGGTGATGGTGACGATGATGATGATGATGGCGGTGATGGTGACGATGAATATGATGATAATGATAATAACCATTACAACAAAAACAAAAAGAGCAACAATGTTACATATAATTCTATTTGCATTCGGCATGAAAGAGGGCCCCGTATTGCATTCACTGCCGCGCCCGGAAGTCAGAATTATATGATCTAATCAAGAAGTATGAAAACAGTGCACCGGAGAGCCATAAAGACGTTCGGTTCATTTCCGGGCCCATTATCCGAGCCGTCGGTCTTGATATGAAAATAAGAGCGGACATTCCTTGTATATTGACATGCAGGGAGGAAGTTGAAATGAAAGGAGAAACAGAGGTGTGAGAGATAATTGAGGGAGGGAGAGAGGCAGATAGAGAGAGAGAGGGAGAGAGAGAGAGGGGGGGGGGAGAGGGGAGAGGGAGAGAGAGGGGGAGAGGAAAAGGGAGAGGGAGAGAGAGAGAGAAAGAAAGGAAGAGAGAGAAGGGAGAGAGAAGGAACGAGAGAAAAAGTACGAGAAGGGGGGAGAAGAGAGAGAAATAGAGAGAAAGAGAGAGAGAGAAATGCATTGTCTCTTATTTTGATCTATCTCTTTCTATATATTCACATATTTCTATCTCCCTCTCGGTATCCATAGATTCCACCCTAAAAAAGATAGACCGTTAGAACAATTTAACTTTTATTTTCTTTTTTTTTAAATAAAAATCTGGATGAAAGCGTAGTAGATCGAACCTGGCTCTGTTGTAATTACAGCTGCAACTTATATTAGCATGTTAGTGGAATAAAATATGGCTTCTTTCATCATGAGGCTAAAAATGGCCTCTTGTTGTCCTGATTCATTTTATACATTTAATATTTGTCCTTGTTTTATTAATTATTTCGACCATTTCATAAGCATTCCGTGGGCTTGGTATATTGACTAAATTACCTAAGCACGTTGATGCCCAAGGTGTTCCCTTATCTTCTGGTCAACAATGTGGCCGGTTATGTATGAAGATACAGTCGTCTTACTGGGACCATAAAATAATCAAAATCATACAAGAGCTGTAGAATAAAATCATTCGTTGCGTTAAGTGTCCCATTTTAATGTTAAAAATGATAATAAAAACAAAATAAAGGCTGAGAAAGCTCCAAAATAGGAACATATCAACATAATAAAGAACGATTAAAGTAAGCCCAAATGATTTTTAACGAATTTGTTGTATAACAGTTAAACAGCCTTTAGATGATACCAAGTGTTATGATAAGTACCGTGATAAGGAAAAGACATGTACTTACCAAGTACTTGACGTGCCGTTCCCCATTCTTTTGCGGGCGCTTGTTTTGACACCCTGTCGGCGTGCACGTAAAGCCTTATTAACATTAATCTATGAATACCCTTCATGCCTTATATATCATTTCCATTCAGCTATAAACTCTTAAGGTAATGCTTTTCTTCATCTCTTATTCATGTTTTAACCAGTCGTCCGTTTTGATTTGAAGACGAAAGATGCTTAGGTCCATATATCCCAACACGACATA
The DNA here is from genome assembly GCA_017312705.2 of Penaeus japonicus. Classification (NCBI taxonomy): domain Eukaryota; kingdom Metazoa; phylum Arthropoda; class Malacostraca; order Decapoda; family Penaeidae; genus Penaeus; species Penaeus japonicus. The sequence continues at coordinate 112,571 of BOPN01000701.1, read as the reverse complement.
GAGACATATGCTCAACATTTTTTTTTTTTTCTTTAATCTGTTTGCAGTCGGGATTTTTTTTTCTTGTTTTT
>BOPN01000701.1:100000-102500 GCA_017312705.2 Penaeus japonicus | reverse complement strand
GTGGATAATTGAATGACGATTTTCTCACCATAACTTCTGCCTCACATTAAGATGGTTTGTGTCACGTGCGACAACATTTAACAATATCTATCACAATGGAAATTCTTCATCATAGTTTTTAGAGAAGAGGACGCTTAATTTCTGACCCTTGAGAACGAAAGTTTCATACTTTTTCGATCGCGTAAGTCAGGACCTTATGCCATATTTATTTATATGTTGTTATTTTGCCACATATTGTTAAACGGGAAAAAATGCGTGGCTTCTTCTTCTAATTATATATATATATATATATATATATATATATATATATATATATATATATATATATGTATATTTGTTTTTCTTTTTCTTTTTTAACTCTAATCCAAGCTTCTTGTTTATGCTAATCCTGATCATCGTCATCTGTTTCGTTTTTATTTTTCTTCTTCTTCTTCTCTTTCTTTTTCTTATTCTCTTTCTCTCTCCTGCCTTTTTTTCTCTCTTAAAGTTAGAATATAACTTTGAAGACAGGAGTTTCTTTGGATTTCCAATGAAAAAGAAAAATTATGATAATAGTGAAAATTGCAATGATCATTATCATTATCATCATACTATTACTATTATTATCACTTATCATTGTTATCATTAATATTGTTATTATTATCATTGTTCATATTCTGTTAAAGCAATGATGATATTACTGATATCATCATTATCCTTATTCTAATCATTATAATCATTAGCATTATCATAATCATATTGTTATCATTATTAGCAATGTTATCATTAGTGCGATTATTCTAAATATCATGATCATTATCATCATCATCATCATTATCATTATAATATTGTCATTATTATCACTATCATTGCCTCTACTACTACTATTGCTATTAAAGTCATTGTGGTTATCAATATTAATGATGATGATAAAACAATAATGATAATAATAATCGTAGTAGTCGTAATAATAGTTGCAATAGTAGTAACAGCAGTAGCAGTACTGTTAATGTTTTTGTTATGTTTATTGTTATTATGTTATTATTAATACCATCATTACTATCATTATTATTATTAAATCACTGTAATTATTATTATCATTATTATTATCAAAAAGGAAAAACGACAGCAATGATAATTATGATAATGATAATGATGACAATGATATTAATGATGATGAAGAAATACAAGAACAACAAAAACAATAATAACAACAATGATAAGGATAGTCATATATATAATGTCAATGGAAATAATTATAACGATGACGATAAATCATAATACTAAAGATAACAGTTATCACGATTTTCATATTCACTAGAGTGTTATCATTATCATCATCATCTTTATTATCATCGTTATCATTAGCATCATCCTTATTCTCATTATCATCACTACTGTTATGATTTTATTACTACAGCTGCTGTTTTGTATATCATTATGACTATAAAGATGATAATGACAATAACAATAGTGCTGATCATAAGACTATAATGATCCTCTTTATGACTAATATTGTTGTTGCTATTTCTTCCGCCATCATCATTTTTATCCCTATTGGTATAATTATCTTTTTATAGTCGCTATCACCATTTCAAAAGTATCTGAGGTGTTAACGTTTTCAAATTACCATTATCAATAAAACGTAATGGCAGGGCATAATACAACAATACCGACCTGGGCGATAAAAGCATGAGCAAAGAGACAGACAATGTCGAAAGATGATGGGAAGCTCGCCTTAAGAGACGCCATTCAGCGAAGATTCCGTGACGATAATTACGACGTCGGGCGCTTCAAGAAGCCCCGACTCCGCTCCTGCTTTGACCTCGGATCAGAGGAAGGGTGAAGACAATGACGTTATAAATAGCACTCCGTCTCAAGAGGTGTTGAAGCGCCGCTTGGGAGAGGCCCACTAAGCTGAATTATAGATTGTAAATACCACGTTGGAGAACTTTATGGGGAGAGAGAAGCTATCAGGGGGTGAGTGTCACGGAGAGAGAGAGAGAGAGAGAGAGAGAGAGAGAGAGAGAGAGAGAGAGAGAGGCAGACAGACAGGGACAGAGAGAGAGAAACTGTGTGAGTGTGCCTTTGATAGAGAGAGAGAGACAGAGAAAGAGAGAGAGAGAGGGAAAGAAAGAGAGAGGAGAGAGACACACACACAGAGAAAGAGAGAGCGAGAGAGAGAGATCACGAGGGAGCTAAAGTAAGAGAGAAATTTTGATTGAGTTGGAGTATAGTGGTCGTCGGTTGCAATCAAGGCAATAACACGGAGAGAGAGGAAACACTCCCTTCTTGGTTAGTTGCTCGTCTCCTCTACGAACTTTCTGACAACTCCTTCCAAAGCAGGTTTACCTCGCCACTGAGCTGAGTGTGGTGAACTCGGAACCCCGTTGCAACATAAAAGACTGCTACATACAACGGCCACATAAGTAGTGTTTAGACACCATGTAATCTACCGGCTTTCTTGTTACTGTAAGTACCATAAGGCAATTTATTGAAGCAATTTTACTATTTCGTCAGG